>CAUYTI010145034.1:0-22584 GCA_963575145.1 Galago senegalensis
CCAGCCTGGACCCGCCAAACAACAATGACGGCTGCAACCAAAAAATAGCCAGGCGTTGTGGCGGGCGCCTGTGGTCCCAGCTACTTGGGAGGCAGAGGCAGGAGACTCGCTTGAGCCCAGGAGTTGGAGGTTGCTGTGAGCATGATGCCACGGCACTCTACCCAGGGAGACAGCTTGAGGTTCTGTCTCAAAAAAAAAAAAAAGAAAAAAATTGGAGCGCAGAGAAAACTGATAAAGGAAATCCTGGTGTTATTTTTCCTTGAAAGACAACCAGAGTTAACATAGACATTTCAGTAGGCGATGTTTACTTCTCGTCTTGTTTGTGTGTGTACCTTGTTTTATCAAAAGGCACCACGTACCCCAGGGGTTTTTACTTTTTCCACTTAGCATTTTCATTTTCTGCAAATGGTGTACTTTACCAATGACATTTTAAGCGGCAATGTAATATTTCCTTGTGTGGCCGTCTCTCATTTACATAACCAATACCTTATGTTTTTACAAGTCGATTTGTATTTTATTTTGCCCTCTCCGGTGAGATTTTTTTTTCTTTTTTTCTTTTTTTTTTTTTAAGACAGAGCCTCAAGCTATCCCCCTGGGTAGAGTGCCATGACATCACAGCTCACAGCAACCTCCAACTCCTGGGCTCAAGTGAGTCTACTGCCTCTGCCTCCCAAGTAGCTGGGACCACAGGCACCCGCCACAACACCTGGCTATTTTTTGGTTGCAGCCGTCATTGTTGTTTTGGCGGGCCCGGGCTGGATTTGAACCTGCCACCTTAGGTGTATGTGGCTGGCGCCTTAGCCACTTGAGCCACAGGCGCTGAGCCGCCAGTAAGATTTTCATTCTGAGTACAGCCCTCTGAAGGGGAGTCACTCCAAAAGCTAACAGAAGGAAAGCTGAGTGAGGCACCCCCCACCTCCCAGCCTGAGGTCACTTACCTTGGGTTGGATGAGCCTGGTTAACAATGTGACACTCAAAAACCAGTTTTATACAGGATGCCACAGAAAACCAGTGTTTAAGAATCTTGACTCTGGCCAGGTGTGGTGGCTCGAGCCTCTAATCCCAGCACTCTGGGAGGCCGAGGAGGGTGGATTGCTTGAGCTCAGGTGTTTAAGACCAGCCTGAGCAAGAGCAAGACCTTCATCTCTAAAACTAGCCGGGCGTTGTGGCCAGACCTGTAGTCCCAGCTACTTGGGAGGCAGAGGCAAGAGGACCACTTGAGCCCAGGAGTTTGAGGTTACTGAGAGCTATGATGCCACAGCATTCCGCTGAGGGCAACAGAGTGGGACTCTGTTTAAAAAAAAAAAGAAAAGAATCTTGACTCAGTTTTTGGGCATTTTGGAGGATTTCCAGCTATTTTTGAAAAAATCTAGAACTTGAAGCTTTATACAGTCACCAAAAAGTGAAGAGAAATTTATAGCATGAAGACTTAAAATAACCAGGGCTGGTCACTCCATTCACTCACTCTGCCAGTGTGTACTGAGCACTGTTTTTTTTTTCCTGGCATTTTAATGTGGGGGATGTAGCAGTAAACACAAGAGACAGACATCCCTGATGGCATAGAGCTTGCATTTTTGAGACACATAATGGGGTGTTCTCCTGAGAATTTGTTAACTGTGGGTTTCGTAGGGGCCAGTGCCACTGTCCCAGGTATTTTGAGGGGATCGTCCTGTGGTTTCTGTGCATGGTGCAATGCTAAGTGCTGTCATCATTCTGTCCTCCAGGAAGCTGAGCTCAGAGTGGATAAATACCTTCTAGCCCAGGTCCTACAGCTCTCCAGACACTACATTCTTGTCCTCCAGCCTCAGCTCAGGTGTCTCTTCTGAGAGGCTGTCACAGACTGTCCGCTCCACCAGCGCTACCTCTCACTGAGTGGGGCATATTTTTTGTTTGCTTGGACCTTTTTTCCTCTTTTCTTGTTTTCTGTTCCTACTTTGCTTCCCTGCACAATGTAGCCTCCAACAGAATGGTGCCCTTCTTGTCTCACACGTATCCTAGCGCTTAACACAAAGGCTGGCACAGAGCAGGTGCTCAGCAAATGTCCTCTGACCCAGTCGATGGAGAGTGGGAGTCCCAGTTCCAGGGAAGCCTGCCTGGTCCCAGAACCCTTAGCTTTATTCAGAAGCATTAATAACCCCATAGAATGCTGTATCCGTAAGTCATCAGGGCTGTGTACACTGTGTGGGGCACCCAGTTCGCTTTCAGTGAGGTGCACGTTGGGTGTTGGAGACAAGGAAAAACAGCCAGACCCCTTTCTGCACAGAGAGAAAGGGCGTCAGGCCTTTCTTTTCCTCCCTTCCTCTTTCCTTGTCCTTCCTTATCTGCATGACCCATTGCTTGAGGGGGAAAGCTGCTGATGCACTTACCTGCCTCTTCTTGCCAGAGGCCTGGGCCACAGATCACAAATTGATCTTGTATTTATTTGTTGACTGAACACGCCACCATTACAGTCCTAGTAGCTTTCCCAGCAGCTGCGTCACCAAGATTTCTAAGGTTTCCCAGAAATCGCATTAACTGGGGCTGAGCCTTTAGACAGTCACTAATGTCGTCCTGAGTAGCAGGGAGCTGTGTTGTACCAAGTGATAAAAAGAGGGGCTTGTGCAACCAGGGCCTTGCAGGAGAGAGACCCCCACATAGCAAAGCCAGAGAGGGTTGGCATGGCCCAAAGGGAGGACCCTGCTGGAGAGCCCTCTCCAACTTGGGGGCTCTGGACAGGATTTTTAAACACTAGGGTTTTTTTTTTTTTTTTTTTTTTGAGACAGAGCCTCAAGCTGTCCTCCTGGGTAGATGCCATGACATCATAGCTCACAGCAACCTCCAACTCCTGGGCTCAAGTGAGTCTCCTGCCTCAGCCTCCCAAGCAGCTGGGACCACAGGTGCCCACCACAATGCCCAGCTATTTTTTGGTTGCAGCCGTCATTGTTGTTTGGCGGGCCCGGGCTGGATTCCAACCTGCCACCTTAGGTGTATGCGGCTGACACCTTAGCCACTTGAGCCACAGGCGCCGAGCCAAACACTAGGGTTTTATTTTTTGCATTGTAAAAGTAATTTTTGTTACAGAAAAATGAAAGATGCAGTCGCTAGGATTGTTTCAAGCCCTACCTCCCATTGTTAATATTTAGGTCTTTCCTTCTGATCTGTATCTTTTTTTTAAAAAAAATCTGTATCTTTAATGGATGATAAGTGACATTTCAGTTCATTCGTGCTGTTGTCAGTTACAACTTTGTAGGGGATATTTCGATGTGTAAACTTTCCACTGCATTTCAGAGAGTTTTCAGAGGTTGGATTTCCAAGTTGCTGGGTTAAATGGAATGTAGCGTGTTCAAGGGCCCTAACTGCTTGTTTACTAGGTGGCTTTCTGGAAAGGCTCTGCCATTTTACACGCTGTGACAGCCTGGGTTTTCCCACAGGCAGGGTCAGGATTCCGGCTGATGGCTTTCTCCACTTGCCAAATTACATGATAATGCTTTGCTGGGGTAGTGGGTGAGCTTAACTCCCTACAGTGACCTGTGGGGTAGTTATCTAAATGTTTGTAAATCTATAAGTGTTCAATAAATATGAATGAATAAAGAAGGGTCTACGTACAGCTTCTCACGACAGGGCTATGTAGATGACAGGACCAAATGCACTGATATCTTACTTCTCTAGTATCCCTGTAAAGGGTAGGGGTCTGTAGTACCAACCTGGAGCCCAGGGTGGCTTTCCCTTGTAGCAGGGACATCAGGAAAGATGTGAATGCTCTGTCTGCTGAGCGCATTTGCCACACGTGAGCCGTCCTCATCCTCAGCATCTCTGCTCCCTGTTTCTAGAGGTAAACTCCTTCCAGATACAGGTGTTGTAACCTCTGGAATTTTACCTGTGCCTTCCTGGCCTTCCTGGGGCTGTCTCAGTGCCAAAGCTGTGCCCAACGTGGAGCAGTGCTGTCCCTGCTCAGGTCTCCATGGGAACAGGGAAAGGAAAATAGGTTCCTAGCGGAGGTTGGGGGTTCCCCAAGGCCAGGGTTGGCTGCTGAAAATAAGAGGTTAGGAGCATGGATGTAAGCAAGGCTATCTTGGTTCAGGTTTGTGACCTTGGGCAGGTGAGTCGCCCTCTGAAAAATGGGCCTGATGATAGCTCTGTGTGATTTTGAGGCCTTAGATGAGTTAATGTGTGTAGAGTTCTGAGACCCTGAAGTGTGAGGCCCACAGAGAGTGCAGTAGCAGTGTTGCCACCACAGCAGGGTTGGGGGCAGGAGGGGAGGTGGGCTTGGCAGTGCTCCTGGGGTCCCCTGGGTGTGCGCCTGCTCTGTTGCTGTAATATGGGTTCCTCTCTAACTTGCCATCTAGATGATTCCGAGGTGGCTTTCATATTCTACCATAGGATGAGATCACCAAACTCAGTGGCTGAGAGGGCTGGCTCTGGGGTCCACCAGCTGGACTCACATACCGGCTCTGCCCCTTACCAGTTACGGGACCCTCTGAGGGGCAGCGTCCTCACCTGGGAGAGAGGGCAAGTAAAAGCCCCCCTGTTGGGAGGATGAAGGCTGGCAGGTCTCCGTGAGGGCTTGGCCGCAGCACTTGGCGTGCGTGATCATGTGTTTGCTTATCGCCTTGGTGTCTGGGGACTTGCCTCCCACTGAATTCTATTTGGTTCTCTAGGATCTTGCAGGCTAGGGCTGTGTGCTGGGCACTGGCTGGGGGCTGTTACTTAGACCTGGTCTCTCTGACCAAACATCCTGGATGAAGTGTAAAGCGTGACGTGAGCTAGGTGTGCCGGGGCCAGTGAGGGGGCCCAGCTGGGTGAGTGAGTCATCAGCCCGCGCCTGGTGACAGAGCATCTTCTGTGTGAGGCGTGGGATGGGAGGGGAACGGCATGTGACTTCTCACCCACAAGCTCAGGGCCAAGGCCTGGGGCTGCCGATTGAGAGCTGTGAGCTATTTGGATAGCAGGGTGAGGTTTTTTTGTTTTATTTTAAAATTAAACTGAGTGTACTCAGTCACAGAGTCACATAGTTCCACGTTTAAAAGTCACATGCAGTATTTGTTTTTCCATTTTTGTCATACGTCACTTAGAAGAATGGTCTCCAGTTCCATCCAGGTTATTACAAAAGGTATTACTGCACCATTTTTTATGGCCAAGTATACTCCATGGTATATTTACAGCACATTTTCTTAGTCCACTCATGTATCGAGGGCTGCTTAGGCTGATTCCACATCTGTGCGATTATGCATTGTGTGGCAATAGACCTTTGAGTGCAAACGTCTTTTTGATAAAATAATTATTTTTCTCCCATTTGGGTAAATAAATACTCAGTGTGGGATTGCTGGATCAAGTAGTAGGTTTAATTCTTTGGGGTATATTCATCCTACTTTCCATAGAGGCTGTACCAATTGGCAATCCCACCAACGGTAAGGGTTCCTTTCTTTCTGCATCCATACCACCGTCTCTGATATTAAAAAGAAAGTCACATATAGAAGAACGAATCCACTGACACGTCAGCTTCTTCCCCTCCCTCACTTGAGTCAGCTACTGTATTTCTCCCCAGGCTGCCACTCTTTTTTTTTTTTTTTACAATTTTTGGCCAGGGCTGGGTTTGAACCCGCCACCTCTGGCATATGGGGCCAGCGCCCTACTCCTTTGAGCCAGAGGCGCCAGGCAGCCACTCTTACCAGTTTTTTTCTGTGTTATTCCAGAGAATTTTTGAACGTTTACTCAAAAAAAAAAAGAATGTATTTTTATATCTGTACAGTTACCTGAAAACACACATACAAATTCCTTTTTTTATTCAATGATTGGTATGCCTTCCACTGTACGACTTTTTTTTCCCACTTAACAATAGACCCTGGGCTCTTTCCCTATCAGTATATAACAGTCTTCTTCATTCTTTATTATTATTATGTGGATCATCACAAACATTTTGAAATACACACCAGTCAGAAACGTGCTCCTCATGGACAGAAACAAATGAAGCCCTTTTAGCAACACCAGTAAGTCAAGCAGGTTAGAACTTGTAGAGCTGGCTCGGCGCCTGTGGCTCAAGTGGCTAAGGCACCAGCCACATACACCTAAGGTGGTGGGTTCAAATCCAGCCTGGGCCCGCCAAACAACATCAATGATGGCTGCAACCAAAAAATAGCTGAGTGTTGTGGCGGGTGGGCGCCTGTGGTCCCAGCTACTTGGGAAGCTGAGGCAGGAGACTCGCTTGAGCCCAGGAGTTGGAGGTTGCTGTGAGCTGTGATGCCATGGCACTCTACCCAGGGGGACAGCTTGAGGCTTTGTCTCAAAAAAAAAAAAAAAAGAAACTTGTAGGGCTGAATCAGAAAGGACGTTGGTGACTGAGTTTCTTGGAAATGAAATAATGGACCATAACACAGTCTGTCTCAAAACTTTTTTTTTTGAGACAGAGTCTCAAGCTGTCACCCTGGGTAGAGTGCTGTGGCGTCACGGCTCACAGCAACCTCAAACTCTTGGGCTTAAGTGATTCTCTTGCCTCAGTCTCCCAAGTAGCTGGGACTACAGGCGCCTGCCACAATGTCCAGCTACTTTTTTTGTTGTTGTTGCAGTTGTTGTTGTTTTAGCAGGCCCAGGTCGAGTTCAAACCTACCAGCCTTGGTGATGTGTGGCCAGTGCCCTACCTAATGAGCTATGGACATGGACACCTCCTCAAAAATTTTGTAGTGATCTATTTTAATGCCTTTAAACTATTTCCACTGAATAGTATCACAGTTTGTTTAACCAGTCTATCATGATGGGCATTAGATTTTTTCTAATGAATAACCTTGAACATAAGTCCTTGGGCTCACGTCAGACTATATGGAATATCTTGAAGGGGAATTTCTTGAAGTGGATGTGCACATTTGTACTTTCAATAGTTACTGCCAAATGCCCCTCCCTGAGGCTGTGCTGGTTTAGCCCCTCCCTGCCGTGAGAGTGCCTGTTTCCCATCCTGACCAACACAGATGTTATTCAACTTTTTGACCTTCCGCCTAGTGCTAAAAGAAAAATGCTATCTCTGCCTGGTTTTATGTAATGGCTGAAGACTAACTCAGTTACCAGTGTTGAAAAGCGATTTCCACTTTAGAATTGGTTTTTGTCTTTGTCGTGAAGAATCAGATGGCCTGTTGTGCTGGCCTTGTGTAGGGTGGAGGTGCCCCCCATCCCATGGGCCCCGTGTTTGTTTTTATTCATTTATCTTTTCATGTGGCCTGCTGGGCCCCTGTAGGTTGGAATTTGTCAGGCCTGTTGTAGAGAGAAACAGAACTCCCTTCTCTTTGTGAAGCACAGAGTTGGTTTTGGGGGGTTATATAGAAGCTGAGGGGACAGGTTTGCAGAAGGGAGTCTGGTGGGAGTGAGTCTCACAAAGGGCTTGCTGGAGAAAAGTGGAATGTGTAGGGGAGATGAGAGGCCCGGGCCACGCTGCCCTTGACTGCTGCCGGGCAGCTTCATAACGGAACAGCTGAGATAAAAAGGGGAGAGCCTTGGATTTGAGTTGTTGTTGTGGTTTTTTTTTTTTTTGAGCAGTGTCTCACTCTCCAGGCTAGTGTGCTGTGGCATCAGCTTAGCTCACAGCAACCTCAAACTCCGGGCCTCAAGTGGTCCTCCTCCTTCAGCCTCCCGAGTAGCTGGGACTACAGGCACCTCTACCATGTCTAGCTATTTTTTCTATTTTTGGTAGAGACAGGGTCTTGCTCTTGCTCAGGCTGGTCTCAAACTCGTGAGCTCAAGGGATCTTCCCACCTTGGCCTCCCAGAATGCTGGTATTACAGGTGTGAGCCTCTGTGCCTGGCTTGTAATTATTGGATGATCGTGGGGGTGGGACGCTGTTGGAGTAAAGCTTTTGTAGGTAGAGTCATGCCTTTCTGGGTCACAGGAGACCAATAGGGAAAGAGTGGGGCTGGTGGGAGTGGGGGTGGGGAGGCAACACAGGGAAAAGGTCTACCATTCCTGTCTGTCCCCTCCCCCAGAAGCGCTGGTGCTGAGAGCGGGGTGTATGAGTGGTTTCTCAGTATTTTTCCCTAGGCTTACAGTAACCATATTATTTTTATTTAAGTATCGAATAATAAGTATATAGTGTTTGCTTTATGCATTTTCCCTTCCACTTAATCACTGGGCTCTTTCCCAGCGGGTGTGTGTGTCTGCATCTCATTCTTGTAATCTCTGCAGGGTTGTGGCCTGGAGGCATCTCCCTCATTCCCAGGGCTCATCTCTCTCCTGCTGCTGTGCGCACCCTGGTGCATTGCCCTTTGCTCACAGGACTCGTATTTGTGGAGGATGCGTCCTAGAGGGTCTGAGCTTTACATTTAGGAGAAGTTGCCACATTGACTTGGCTTTGTGGTAGATTAATCCCCCTTTCTCCTCCTGCTAGTATTCTCGCGGCTAGAGATACATCCAGACTTCAGAGAACTCGCTTCCTTCTGGGGATCCTTCCCGACTGCAGATTTTATCTCCTCTGAGTTAATGTAGAATCTGGCCACTTAGGTGAACTTAGAAGGAAGAGCCCCAGTTTTTCCTTTCATACCTTGGCTTCAGCTCCTTCTAACTCTGCTCCCTGCCCGGAGGGATCTCTGCTTAACTGCTGCTGTCCCCTGCAGTAGCCAGTGGTTAAATAGATGAAGTAACATTTAAAGTTCACTTGTCAGGTGCTCGATAGCCGCATGTGGCTGGTGCCCACTGTGTTGGGCAGTGCAGGGACAGGACATTCCCATCATCACAGACATTTTGAGGGGCAGTGCTGCTCCAAAGCAGGGTTCTCAACCTCAGGACTGCTGATGGTGGGGCCACATAGTCCTCGGTTGTGGGGGCCACCCTGGGCATTGTAGGATATTTAGCACTACCTCTAGTCTCCACCCACTCAAGGCCACTTGTCATCATGGTCTTTCAGTGTGACAACCAGCGAGTGCTCCCAGGGGTCAAAAATCACACCCCTCCCCTGTTTTGAGAATCGCTGCTGTAGACTGTTCTGCCTGTATTGATACATTGATTTTAATTTTCCCTCCCCTGTTTTGAGAATCGCTGCTGTAGACTGTTCTGCCTGTATTGATACATTGATTTTAATTTTAATTTTAATTTTTGAGGCAGAGCCTTTCTTTGTCACCCTCGGTAGAGTGCTGTGGCGTCACAGCTCACAGCAACCTCAAACTCTCGTGCTCAAGTGGTTCTCTTGCCTCAGCCTCCCAAGTAGCTAGAACTACAGGTTCCCGCCGCAATGCCCAGCTATTTTTAGAGAATGAGGCCTCGCTCTGGCTCAGGCTGGTCTCGAACCTATCAGCTCAGGCAATCCACCTGCCTTGGCCTCCCAGAGTGCTGGGATTACAGGAGTGAGCTGTAATGCTACTGTGCCCAGCCCTGATTTTAAGTTTGCCTCTTAATCTTCTTGGATCTGTGCAGTGTCAGTGATGAGACTGTTCCTTCCTGGATCCTCTAGCTTCCTGAAACATTGGTATAGTCACAGGCAATTGAGCAAACAGTAGAACCTCTGCAGGTTGACCACTCCAGGGATCGTGACAAACTGGTCAACACACGGAGATGGTCACCATAAGGAACCAGGCCTAGTGTACTGATACATACATGGGGCTCATGTCTGGTCTATGAAAATTAGGTCAATTTAGGGGGGTGGGCAGTGTAGGGACAGGTCAGCTATGGAGGCTCTAGTGTATCTATGGAGTGCCTACTGATTGTAGGAGCACCCAGTGGCAGAGAGGCTTGTTTCTGTGGCAGCCAGCTCCTTGTTACATTAGTTACCTTTGGCAGAAACATTGTTCCCTTGACCTTGCCCCCATGTTTACTTTTCCCTTGTATTTAAGCCAGATTGCTTAAAACCACTGCACATCTGCTCAGCGGCCTATCTGCTGTCAAAACCTTTATTTGCTTTACATTCAGATCGTAAGAAAAATCCATTTTGTTTTTCCTTTATATAAATGGTCTAAGCAAGAAGCAGCGTGAATTACATTTTGTATAAACTTTTTAACCTAGTTGAATTGCTATTGCTTTCATCTTGGCCAGGCTCTCTCACACAGGCGAACGCTGTTTCATGGTTTTTTTTTTTTAAATCTGGAAAAAACAGTTAAAGAGAAATAATATCTACTATTAATTGAGTAGCTGTTATGTGCCAGGGTCTGTTCTATCCCCTTTACATATCTAATCCTCACGGGAATTCAGCAAGGTGGGTCTTATTATTATCATTTTTCAGATAGTAAAACTGAGAATCAAAGAAAAGGAGCCCCAGGCTGCGCAGCCTGGGTGGCACAGGGCTGGGTTTAGTCCCAGGGTTCTTCCCTGTAGCCCACGTGGCCCCCTCTTTGACACTGTTGCTCTTGGGTAGTAGTTTCTTCTTCGGGCTTAATTTCTTGCTATTAAGGGATTCTGTCTTGTAGCTCATTTCCCAGCCGGGAAGGCAGAACATAAATTTCCTGTTGTGGTAAGTGACAGTTCAGTTTGGTGTTGAGAAACAACTGTGACAGCCCTGACGCCAAGGGGACAGCTGCCACAAATGCTAACCTGGACACTGCTCCTCTGGAGCTTCCGGTGGCTAAAGTCCAGCCTTTGGACACGTAGGGTGTGGTGTCAGTTGCCAGGGGAACAGAGTGTTGGAGAGAATCACAGGGATGGATCCACTCATTGACAGAGAGCCTCCCTGGCTGCCACCACTTCTGCTCGGGCAGATATGGGAGAATTGGGTTGCTTGTAAATTTGCCACTAAAATTGAGCTTTCCACTGCAGGAAAGCAGCTCCAGAAATGTGAGCAGCTGATGGTTCTTGGTGCTGCAGTGACAGGGACTAAATCCCGTTGAGACATTTAGTAGAACAGTTATGTGGTTCAGTGAGCAGGGCGCCGGCCCTGTATACCAAGGGTGGCGGGTTCAAACCCAGCCCCTGCCAAACTGCAACAAAAAGTAGCCGGGTGTTGTGGTGGGCACCTATAGTCCTAGCTACTCGGGAGGCTGAGGCAGGAGAATTGCCTAAGCCTGGGAGTTGGAGGTTGCTGTGAGCTGTGACTCTACAGCACTCTACCAAGGGCAATAAAGTGAGACTCTGTCTCTAAAAAAAAAAAAAAGAACCCCCCCCAAACAATTCTCCTTTAATATTTAACAGTCCCCCGGCTTAGCTTCTGTCGCTCAGTGGTTAGGGCATATACACTAAGGCTGGCAGGTTCGAACCTGGCCTGGGCCTGGGCCTGGTAAATAACAATGACAACTACAACAAAAAAAATAGCCAGGTGTTGTGGCAGGCACCTATAGCTACTTGGGAGGCAAGAGAATCACTTAAACCCAAGGTTTTGAAGTTGCCGTGAGCTGTGATGCCATGGCATTCTACCCAGGACGACATAGTAAGACTGTTTAAAAAAAAAAAAAAGTTTAATAACCCTGTCAGGGCCCCCTTCATTCATTCATTCATTTGTGTTTTGGAACTGAGTCTCACTCTGTCACTCTGGGTAGAGTGCTGTGGTGTCATAACTCACAGCAACCTTAAACTCTTGAGCACAAGTGATCTTCTTGCCTCAGCCTCCCAGGTAGCTGGGACTAAAGGCTCCCCTCACTATGCCTGGCTGTTTTTTTCTATTATTTTTAAAGATGGGGTCTCATTCTTGTTCAGGCTGGCCTTGAACTCCAGAGTTCTGAGGATCCACTGCCTCGGCCTCAGCCTCCAAAAGTGCTAGGATTATAGGCGTGAGCCACCACGCCCAGCCCCGGACCCACTGTTTAACATCAAGCCCTTGCTGGTGTCTCCACAATGAAGAGCAGACTTCACACTCAGCACCAGTGTCCCTCACAGCACACAGACGAAACTAGGTGACAAGGTTTGCTTTTCATTGTACTGATTTTGTTTATCTCTGGTTTATGGCAGATGATACTGGTTTCCATTTGTGGTAGTGGTGTGAGCTTACCTTTTCAAATACATTTGTGTAAGTGGGGTAAATCCATTGAAAACAGCTACAGTAGAAGAACTGCTGTAGATTGGCCACCCAAGGGACTATGATAAACTGGTCAGCATAAGGAAGTAGGCCTGCTGTACTGATGCGTACACATGGTGCATGTCCAGTCTATGAAAATGAGGTCAACTTAAGGAGGTCAGTGCAGGGAGGTGGTCAGCTGTGGAGGTGGTACTGTTTATTTAACCAGTCTCCCTCTGGTGAACAGTGCTGTGGTCTCAATGTTTGTGTCCTTCCAAAATTTATATGTTGGAATCCTAAACCTTAACGTGATACAATCATGAAGTTCAGGGGGTGACCAGGTCATAACAGTGGAGCCCTCATGAATGTGCTCCACTCCCTTGCAAAAGAGGCCAGGGACCTCATTCATCCCTTCCGCCGTGCGAGGGCATAGAGCAGGTGCCGTCCACGGGAGCGGGCCTCACCAGACACCAGAGCTGCCCGTGCTCTGATCTTGAACTCTCCAGCCTCCAGACCATAAGCAATACATTTCTGATGTTTATAGATTACTCAGTCTAGGTGTTCTGGTATAGCGGCCTGAGTGTACTGGGACACGTGGTTAGGATTCTTCCCATCTTTTGCTGCCACCGTGCTGTGGCATCTTGTGCACCACCACGTGGCCAGAGATTCAGTAATGAGTAAATAGCTTAACTAGATGGCTCACTGTGTTGAAAGAAAGAAACAAACAAAACCAAAAAAAACTCACATCAGCTGTCAACCTGACAGTTTGTGGTTCTCTTAATAATTCGTGTTTCATCTTTCATTAGAAACTTACCACTATGGAATCATCATTACAGGGCTCTTACAGGACGGAGAGAGAATGACTGGCTCAGGCAGGGGTCAGTCGTATCCATCCGTGAAGGTGTCTGCAGATAGAGTGGGGCGTTTCCCGTGCAGTGACTCTTCCCTCCTTCCTCTTCCTCTCTCCGTCCCTCTGTCCTCCCTGCATTCAGTTTCCTATTCAGTGAGTGTTCACTGATGGATTTGCATTGAAGAGCAGGAAAGGGGAGGGTGGGTTGAAGCTTGTGTGTGTCTCTGGCCTTTGGACAACTGACAAAGGGCCAACAGGAACGAGTTCCTCAAAGTGGAGTCTGTCCTTAGCTGAGCCAGTCTGCGCCCTGACACGGGTTACTGGAATGAGGATGCTGCTGGTAGGAAACACCATTGTGTTTGCTCAGGGAGATTTTGAGCATCTGAGCTGGCTCGCTCGTCTTTGGGGTCCTGAAATGCAGAGACTGAGTTTGCTTACTCTATACTCCTGCAGCCCACCAGGGGTCTGTCCTGTAGGAAGAGGAAAAGGGATGCCCGTGGTAGGCAAATAATTACGTGAGCCGTAGTTGCCAAATCTGTTTCATTTCACTTCAGCTGGTGACATCCCCAGAGGCTGGCAGGGTTGGGGGCATCTCCATCCCAGCCCATGAGTGCTGGGGTGGTGAGGTGGACATCCCAGCATGGAGTGTTTTTGATGGCAGTGCTCGAGAAGGCTTACACTTCTTGAAATGCCTTATTTAAAAGCTCTCCAGAAGACAAGCTGCCCTTTCGGGGTTTTCAGAGTGGCTTTGTTTTTCCAGAGCCGTCCAGATTCCCAAGTGTTCCCTTGCCTTATTTGAGGGTGTCTGAGGAGCAGGATTCGAGTGGATTGGTGCTACTGAGCTATGCTCTCGGGAGGCCAAGTTAGGGGCAGCATTTGAGGCCAGTCTCCCGACAGCTGGCATGCTGGCCCCTGTCCAGGTTATTTTGGGCTCTGAGACATCGTTTTTTTTCAGCTCCCTTCTCCAGCGTGTTGTTGAAAAGGAGAGCCTAGGCCGGAGAGGAAGTTTGTCTCCCCTTCTCCTTTATTTAGTAATCTTAGTGTAACCAGCGGCGTTCACAGAGTGGGGCAGTGGAATAAGACTGGCTGGGTGCAGGGCCCTGTTCAGTCGTTCCTCACATCTTGGCAAACTTGGGTGTTGTATTGAACTGTTTGGAGCTCCCTGTCTCTGTGAAATGAGTGTGATAATAGTGCTTATTGCAGTGTACATAATTGCTTAACAAATCTTTTTAAATGAATCCCACTTTTTGGAATACAGTTGTGCCCCAGATAGTGATGCTTTGGTCAGTGATAAACTGCATGTGTAACGGTGGTCTCAAAAGATTATAACACCATCTTTCTACCATATGTTTCCCAGGTGTAGATATGTTTGGATTCACAGCGCTTATCACTGTGTTAAAACTCCCGCCTTGCTTTGTGTTGTGATACGGTATCGATTATGTGCCATATATCCAGGTGCGCCACAGGTGATACTGTCTAGGTGTGTGCAAGTACATTCTGTGATGTTTGTGCAGTGGTGAGATCGCCCAGGGCACAGGTCTCAGACTGTATCCCCATTGTTAAGCAGCATGTGACTAGAAATAATTTGGGAGTGGGGACAAAGCCTATTTTATTTGGACCATTTCTTAGAAGCCTCCACTCTTGTTTTTCTGAAATCTCACTAAAGTATGCAGCCGCATATGTGGCTGTGGTCCTGACCCAGTGAAGATGTTTTAGAGAAAAATGCTCTGATAACAGTGGACAGATATGGGTGTGGGCGGGGCTTTGGTGGGAAGGGCAGGGCCTTGCTAGTATGGGCAGGACCTTGCTGGTATGGGTGGGGCCTTGATGCTGTGGGCGGGGCCTTGATGCTACAGGTGGGGCCTTGATGGTATCCTGTGGCCTTGATATATAGGCCTGTTTATTCCACAGGTGCTGCGAGTGGCTGAGATGTTGTGGTGGTGGGGAACCCAGGCCCCGCACTGTGTGGTTGGGGCACCCGGAGAAGAGAGACCAGAGGTATCCTCGAAATGTCATCAACAATCAGAAGTACAATTTCTTCACTTTTCTTCCTGGGGTATGTGCCAGCAAGGACTGCCTTCTTTTCTTTCTCCTGTTACAAATATGTACTTGGTACCAGTCTTAAAAGTCTGAGATGCCCGTGGCAGATTTTGCGAATCCCCGGTGTCTTCTCCAAACCACCTTAATCACTGGCTATTCATGTTCTCCGGCCTGATGACCCAGGGTGGGGGTGCTGCTTTCTATCTGCAAGGCTGTCAGACTCCACCCAGCTGGTTAGAATAACTTCATGTGCAAATAGCATATTGATAAGAGTGAAAAAGATATCAAAAAATAATATCAACACTGCTCAAATCCTCCTCTGTCACGGCACATTATAGGCAAGTTGAGAGACAGAAGTATAGTGAGAAAAGTAAGTTTTTATCTTACCATCTAAGAAAATTTCTATCAGTATTTTTGCTAATAAATGGTCCTGGGTCATAACGCTTCTACAGTACAAATCCCTGGGCATGTACTCAGCAAACCGTCCCTCTCCCAACACACACAGAAAGTAAATATTTTTATCTGCTGCTGTGGCTTCCACATATATGCTCATTGACTTTGAGAAGCAGGGCAGCAATCAGCTCCAGTGCAGAAAGGAAAAAGCGGCTGTGTTAGATACTGTGTGTTAATACTAGAAGCACAGATCTATTATTAAAGGTCACCTTGAATTTTTATTTTTTGCAGTTTTTGACCAGGGCTTGGTTTGAACCTGCCACCTCTGGCGTATGGGGCTGGCACCCTACTCCTTTGACCCACAGGCACCACCTCTTTTTTTTTTTTTTGAGACAGAGTCTCACTATGTCACCCTCAATAGAGTGCGGTGGCATCACAGCTCACAGCAACTTCCAACTCTTGGGCTTAAGCGATTTCTCTTGTCTCAGCCTCCCAAATAGCTGGGACTACAGGTGCCTGCCACATGCCCAACTATTTTTTGTTGCTGTTGTCATTGTTGTTTGGCTGACCTGGGCTGGTTTCAAACCTGCCAGCCTTGGTGTATGTGCCTTGCACTATAACCATTGTGTTATAGGCACCAAACCTGGAGGAAAAACTTTTATTTCACGGAAAGTCTTATGCGCACTAGGGCCACCCTCTTTCCTCTCCTGGTTATGCCATCTGGAGTATGTGGCCACCAGAGTAGCTGTGGTGGGGCAGGTCACAGTGGTTCTCAACTGCCTTATCCTTGAAGAGACACCACCAGTGAGGTGACCAGTAGTCACGTGGTATTGCTGTCACTCCCAGGGTACATGGCAGTGGTCAGAATCCTGCCAGAACTCAGCGGCCACCAGGGTGGGACTCTGCTGTCTTATTTTTTAGAGTTGAGATCATATCATGGTCATAACTTTGTATCTTCCTTTTTGGACTCAACCTTACAGCATAAACATTTCTCACTAAAACCTCTCTCTAAACAACATTTTGAGTGGTGTACTTGTCCTTACAAAATTTGTAATTTAGGCTCGGTGCCTATAGCTCAAGCAGCTAAGGTGCCAGCCACATACACCAGAGCTGGCGAGTTCGAATCCAGCTGGCCCTGCCAAACAACAATGACAACTGCAACCAAAAAATAGCTGGGTGTTGTGGTGGGCGCCTGTAGTCCCAGCTACTTGGGAGGTGGAGGCAGGAGAATCTCTTGAGCCCAGGAGTTGGAGGTTGCTGTGAGCTGTGATGCCACAGCACTCTACCCAGGGTGACAGCTAGAGGCTCTACCCAGGGTGACAGCTAGAGGCTCTTTCTCAAAAAAAAAAAATGTAGTTTAAGAAATAAAACATGGGAGGCCAAGGTGGGTGGATTGCTTGAGCTCACGAGTTTGAGATCAGCCTAAGCAAAAGTCTCTACTAAAAATAGAAAAACTAAGGGAAGAGGATCGCTTGAGCCCAAGTTGGAAGTTGTTGTGAGTTGGGATATCACGGTGCTCTACCCAAGGTGGTAACAACTCGAGACTGTCTCAAAAAAAAAAAAAAAAAAAAAAAGAAAGAAAAGAAATAAAACATAACACAGATAGGGCTGATGCTCCTGCGGGCCCTTCCCATTGGGTATCTCCTCACCCCTAACCCCCAGCAAGCAACCACTATCTTGAATTTCCTGTTGATAATTTCCGTGTCTATCTTGATTCGCTTTTTTACTTTTATGGAAAATATTTTTATTACCCATATGTGTTTCCTAAACAACATATGGAAGTGTTTAAGCTTGACGTGTAAGGTATCGTGTACATTTTGTTCTTGGGTAGGAATGTTTCTAAATATTTTCCTTCCTGCTAAATCTTCATCAGACAAGCCTGAATGTCTCTTTTCTGTGTTCCTCTACCTTCCAGGTGCTGTTCAACCAGTTCAAATACTTCTTCAACCTTTATTTTTTACTTCTTGCCTGCTCCCAGTTTGTTCCTGAAATGCGGCTTGGAGCTCTCTATACCTACTGGGTCCCCCTGGTGAGTAAACCGGCATTGTTTGTTCAGTAACCTCAGAGGTTTGGAAACAGAAAGTTCTTTGTTTCTCTTACCCTGGCATCTGGAGTGGGACAGGGGCCTTTTAAGGGAAAGGAAACCCTCAAGCTAACATGTGAGGATTCCCCTGCAGCCATTCATTCATTCAGTCATTCACTATTTCAACAAATATCTGCTGCACGGCATCATGCGCGGCACTGTTCTGGACCCTGGGAACACAGTGACAAGTGAGAAAAAAAAGGAATCTTCTGCCCTCGTGGATTGTGGTACGATGTGAGCACACAAATCCAAACCCCCGAAATCTAAAATTCCCCACAGTCTGGCCGGCGTGCAGTGGCTCATTCCTATAATCCCAGCACTCCAGGAGGCTGAGATGGGTGGATTGCCTGAGCTTAGGAGTTCCAGATCGGCCTGAGCAAGAGCGAGACCCCGTCTCTACTAAAACTAGCCAATTGTTGTAGCTGGCACCTGTAGTCCCAGCTACTCGGGAGGCTGAGGCAAGAGGGTGGCTCAAGCCCAAGGGTTTAAGGTTTCTGTGAGCTATGATGCCGCAGCACTCTCCCCAGAGTGACAGAGTGAGACTCTGTCTCAAAAAGAAAAACAAATAGGAGACATTTGTAAAAGTAGAAGACATGTAAGCTCCTTGTAAAGAAACAAAAATGATGAACTTGTCTTACTTTGGGGGGCCATCAGGCGAGAGGTGATAAGGACAGTGCAGAAGTCTCTGAGGGACCTATGAGCCTTGTCCCCACACCGTGCACGCCCAGTTACCACTCAAGTTACAGCTGTAGCTCAAGGAGGATTATTTCTTTCACACAAAGAATAAAAGATGCTTTGGGGATGTGAGAATAGTCCTTTCTTTCTCTGTGTCACTTATTGGGGAGATAGGATGCTGGGAACCAGAGAGAAGCTTGGAGAACCTTTCCCTTGGACAGCAGATATTCCCGTGTGTCGGGCAGCAAGCCCGATCACCTGTCAGGAGGTACCTGTGCTCTCAGCCTTCACCTGCAGACTGAGATGATCAAATAGAGCCTTGGGAGAATGAGCAACTCATGTCTTGTCCAGATGTGGCCGGGTGCTGCTCAGTCCTGTCTGGCGTAAGCATGGACCAGGAGCTACCAGACCCAAAAGTTAGCAGTGTGAGAGTTTTATATGAAACACCCTAACATATTCATTTTTTAATTTCAGAGCTGTTCACTATGTACTTCTATTAAATCAAAGCATAGTTATTTATTTTAACAAAGTCTACAGTGTATATAAAAGATGATTTGTCACATTGCCTTTTATCAGTCCCTCCCCCACCTTTTTTTTTTTGAGACAGAGTCTTACTCTGTCTCCTGGGCTAGAGTACTGTGATGTCACTGTAGCTCACAGCAACCTCAAACTCTTGGGCTTGAGCAATCTTCCAGCCTCAGCCTCTGGAGTAGCTGGGACTTCAGGCACCTGCCATAATGCCTGCCTAGTTTTTTTTCTATCTTTAGTACAGACAGGGTATCTCTCTTGTGTGGGTTGGTCTCTAACGCCTGAGCCTTGTTGGTCTCTAACTCTTGAGCCTCAAGCGATTCACCCACCCCAGCCACCCGGAGTACTGGGGTTACAGGCATGAGCCACTACGCCCAGCCTATTGCTGACCTAAGTGTAGTTGCAGAGGCTGTGGGTGGTGGGTATGACAGCACAGCACTCTATTGAGGGTGACAAGTGTGACCTGTCTCAAAAAAAAGAGTAGTTGCTTGAAAGGTAGTATATTCATGTGATTCAAGAAACACACAGATGCCCTACTGAAAATCTGCTTCCATCCAGTTCTGCCCCTAAAACACCATCTTTTATTCCTAATCCAGCCTTCTGGTTTCTTCACAAACAAGCACAATGAATAAAATTCTTACACCTTTTTCACTTTCTAGAAAAAGAGTCAAGGTGCACCTAGTTCAGAATCATTTTTTCTTTTTAATTTCCAGAATATCTTACTTTTGATTTTTTTTTTTTTTTTTGAGGCATAGCCTCAAGCTGTCCCCCAGGGGAGAGTGCTGTGGCATCACAGCTCACAGCAACCCCCAACTCCTGGGCTCAAGGGAGTCTCCTGCCTCAGCCTCTCAAGTAGCTGGGACCACAGGTGTCCACCACAACGCCCGGATTCTTTTTTTTTTTTGGTTGCAGCCGTCATTGTTGTTTGGTGGGCCCAGGCTGGATTTGAACCTGCCACCTTGGGTGTACGTGGCTGGCGCCTTAGCCACTTGAGCCACAGGTGCCGAGCCTTTTATTTTTAAACATTGATGACTCGAAAACATTTAAAGCACTACATGAACTGGACCTGCCCTCTTTCCAGGTGGTGTGTAGTGCAGGCTGGCCCTTCGCTGTCTCTGGTCTGAGATGAGGATGCTCCTTAGCACCTGGCACTGTTGCTGTCTGTGCCCCCGGCCCACCCTGCCCCAGTCACCTCCTGCCCAGCCCCCAGCATGAAGCACTTCAGACCCCACCTCTCAAGCCATGTCTACTGGATTCTCTTAAAAACCAGATCCTGTGGCCGCTCTACTGCCTCTAATGTGGCTTCTGTTCATTTTTCTTTTCCTTTTCTAATTACAGTGGATCTCGTGATATTAGAGAAAAGTTTGAAGAACCCAAAAAACACACAGCAAGCCTGCTAAAAATCCCCTGTGCAGCCCCGTCCCTGAGATGGCCCGTCCATGGTTCTGGTGTCTTTCCTTACAGCTTCCTCTTACTCATGCGCGTGTTTTCTGTAACTACAACGTACATTTCAGTAAGCTGCGTCCTTCCTATGGATTCACAGGTTTCGTGCACGTCAGTTGGGATCACAAGGGTGTCTGTGAAGGCGGCTTGCTCCCGACCTCTTGCCTTTGGCACCTCGTTGGTGTGTGGTTTAATCTCTCTTTCATCCTTTGGCTTTATCCATCTGCTCAGCCCTGGTACAGCAGAATCTCACACCCAATGGTTTTTTGGGATACGGACATCTGAGCAGCCCTTCAGCCTCATTTACATTATAACTGGTGCCTATGTTGGGAGGGGACCTTAACCACATTTGGTATACATTTTTTTTTCTTTTGAGGCAGGCTTTTGCTCTGTTGCCCTGGCCTGGAGTACCATGGTGTCATTATAGCTCACTGCAGCCTCAAACTCTTGGGCTCCAGTGATCCTCTTGCCTCAGCTAGGAATAACCACACACAGATAATTTTTTCCTCATTTTTTTGTAGAGATGGAGTCTTGGTTTGTCGCCTAGGCTGGTCTCAGCCTCCTGGCTTCAAGCAGTCCTCCTGCCTCGGCCGTCCAAGGTGCTGTGATCACAGATAAGAGGCATCAAACCCATGCTGTTTAGCTTTAGTGCCTTTTTTCTTGGTACTATGTTAGAGAGCAAACACCCTTAGGAGAGAACTGAAATAATCCATAACATTATTTGTATGATGACCAAATAGGACATCTAGGTTTTTTTTTTTTTGAGACAGAGCCTCAAGCTGTCCCCCTGGGTAGAGTGCCGTGGCATTACAGCTCACAGCAAACTCCAACTCCTGGGCTCAAGTGAGTCTCTTGCCTCCTCCTCCCAAGTAGCTGGGACCACAGGCGCCCGCCACAACGCCCGGCCATTTTTTGGTTGCAGCCGTCATTGTTGTTTGGCGTGTCCGGGCTGGGGATTCGAACCCGCCACCTTAGGTGTACGTGGCTGGCGCCTTAGCCGGTTGAGCCATAGGCGCCGAGTCGACATCTAGGTTTTTTGAGATATAATCTACATACCACGAAATGCACAGATCTTCAAGGTTTCAATTCAGTGTGTTTACACCCATGTAAACACCACCTCGATCAAGATGTAGAACGTTTTCTGTTTCCATGAGCCCCGGAAGTTCCCCCAGCACCCCTTCCCTTACCTCACCCCTGCCACAGGCAGCTGCTTTTCTGCTTTCTATTTCTCATTCATTCATTTTGCTTTAGAAAAATCTGTTTTTGATTTTCAACATAACAAAAGAGGCTTAGCACCTTCAGAGTCACTTGTCTATCTGTTATCACTGCCTGTGATGTCGTTACAAGCTCCACCAACCTCAGCCTCATCCCCATTAAAGCTCCTTTCTAAATATCTGTGGATAATAAGGACCTCCTAAGTTGGGTGGCTGGAATTTATTTCTGGACAACATTTGCATCTCTTGGTAAAGTGATTTCTAGCTGAAGGGAAGGCGTGTCCTCCAGCTTTATTAAGAACTGTGTGTATGTAGAGATACTGTAACTTAGGAGGTGGAATTTAATTGCAGAAGGGAGTGGCCCCTGCCTTGGTGTGAGCTCACACTTTCCATTAACATCGGTGGGAGTTAGCCAGGCCCAGGCAGAGAGAAATGGAAACTGGAACATCTGAGAAAACAAACAACAACAAAAACTCAGAGCTCTGGCATAGAGGATCCCAACAGCAGCAGGGTAGGACGGTTGGGGAGAGGGGTTCTACCAGACGGGCCTGTGCGCCTTCCAGGGCAGGTTTTCTCTCACCTCCCTATGTGGTCTGGTTATGCTTTGAATCTGAAATGTACCAGTTTTCTCTGGGCTGCAGTGTGTACTTTGCATCTGATTGGAAACAGAGTAATCCTTTGATTGTAAAGATGTATGGGTCTGGGAGGAGTTTCTGCAAAGCAGCACATCTCTGGGTAGATTTACAGAAGAGATTTAAGAGATTTAAAGTCCTTTGAATTGAAGTTAGTATATGTCACGGGGTGAACAGTATAAAGGAAAGCTCCTCCAGGAAACACGATCACTAACCCCCCTCCCCGGGTGGTTATGCTATCTGTATTAAAAAATAACTGTCCTGGCAAGCTTTGAAAGAGGCAGAAGGGAGGGATGGCATGGAACATGAATAAATGTTTTTGCCTTTATTGTTACATGAGGAGAAATAGAGATCTCATATAGATTCTGCTACGGGTGACTCACCTCTGAACCCCCGTCCCCACCATATTTATGAGCTGGGGTACCCAACTCGGGAACATTGGGGAAGCTTTTAATTTTTATTAGCTAGAACTTATGCAGTTAATACTTAAATGTGGTCTCTTTATAAAAACTGGGAACCTGACCGATCAGGCTGAGATTTTTTTTCAATCCCACTCTCATCTTCCTCTGGCTTCCTGGCAGAGGAATCCAGCCTGGGATTAAGGAAACTGGAGAACATTTAACAGCGTGTGCAATCTTTGTTGTTGTTTGTAGGAATTCCATTACATTGTGTGTCCTGGAAGGTTGTCTTCCCCACTGTCAATGCCATGGGTGTGTCTTATTCTTTTTTTTTTTTTGAGACAGAGCCTCAAGCTGTCCCCCTGGGTAGAGTGCCGTGGCATTACAGCTCACAGCAACCTCCAACTCCTGGGCTCAAGCGAGTCTCTTGCCTCCGCCTCCCAAGTAGCTGGGACCACA
>CAUYTI010145039.1:0-36363 GCA_963575145.1 Galago senegalensis
TACCTCTTTCATGTTTACATGGATGGAGCTGGAACATATTCTTCTTAGCAAAGTATCTCAAGAATGGAAGAAAAAGTATCCAATGTACTCAGCCCTACTATGAAACCAATTTATAGCTTTCATATGAAAGCTATAACCCAATAGCCCAAGAAGAAGGGGAAAGGGGACAGGGAGGGGAGAGGGGAGGATAGTGGTGGGAGGTCAATTGATGGAACACACCTATGGTGCATCTTACAAGGGTACATGTTAAATCTAGTAAGTGTAGAATATAAATGTCTTCTGATTATGAGACTGACGCGCTGCCTACTGTGCTAAGGAGACGGGTTCGAACCCAGCCCTGGCCAAAAACTGCAAAAAAAAAAAAAAAAAAAAAAGAATATAAATGTCTTAACACAATAACTAAGAAAATTCCGTGAAGGCTACGTTAACCAGTTTGATGAAAACATTTCAAATTGTACATAAAACCAGCACATTGTATCCCATGATTGAATTAATGTACACAGCTATGATTTAATAAAAAACAAAAAGAATGCTGGGGCCAGGATGGTGGCTCACTCCTATTGTCCCAGCACTGTGGGAGGCCAAGGTGGGTGGATTGCCCTGAGCTCCGAGGTTCGAGACCAGCATATGAGCCAGAGTGAGACCCCATCTCTACCAAATAATTGCCGGGTGTTCTGGCAGGCGCCTGTAATCCCAGCTACTCGGGAGGCTGAGGCTAGAGAATCACTTAAACCCCAGGACCCAGGGGTTGGTGGAGGTTGCTGTGAGCTATGATTGCACAGTACTCTACTGAGGGTCACGAAGTGAGACTCTGTCTCCATTAAAAAAGAAAAAAGAAAATGAAAGCAAAAATTTTTTTAAAGAGAGTCCTGGGCAGACATGCTGTATGTGTGTGTGAGTGATAAGAACTCAATCCCGAGCTGGTAAGAACTGGGGAGTCTCCAAGTAGGAAGGACTTTGGGGACAATGCTCTCCTTTCCGCTCCTTCATTCTGTTTCTGGTGGGCTCAGCTACTCCCTCCCTTTGGTGAAAAAAAAGATGGCAAAAGGCGGCTTCCACAGATCCTGGGGCAATGCGTTTTCTTCCTCAAGCCCAGAGGAAGGTGGAGGTGGGCATGTTTCTATCCTAGAAGACTGGAAAATATATCTTCTACAGGAACTCTAAGAAAACTTCCTACCTCATTGGCCCCAAATCTAACCCAAAGCCATTTCCACACCAACCCCTGCAGTTGGGGCTGGAATTTGCTGCCGGTCTTACCAATCAGCACCCACCACCAAGCACGGGGAGATTGGCCTATTTCCAGTATATGGCTAATACAAAATGAAGGAATTAGGAGGAATTTTTTGGTAAAAATTGGTTAAAATGGATCCTGGGAGACTCAATCTGAAACTGTCCATTGCCAGGAGTTTTGCCCATGTAGAAGAGTCAGCAATCATTTCTGAAGGTCCCCTTCACAAATGACAGTCTGTGTGTGTCCCTGGAGCAGGTAGGGTGCTGCTGCCTGCCAGAATCACAAAATCGTGGGTCTAACTGTTGCAGATAACAAAGGCAGGGGGCGCTGTCTCCTGGAGACAGCCTGGCAAGCTGCTGAGAAGTCGCCAGTGGCGCTGGTGTCCCCATCTCTCTTCTCCACTGTCTGGGGCACTCCCTTCACCCTAAGCCTGCAGCCCTTTGTATTCCTGAGGTGACTGTTACAGCTCCAACGAGACCATCTACATTACAAGGACAAAGCATCTCTTGGGTTCTCCATTGCAGAGAGGACATTTCCCCCCAAAGCACCACTTGTGCCCAAATTCCAACTCCGCCACTCAGGAGCAGGTGGCCTTGGGCAGAATTTCTTAGCCTCTTCAGGCCTCACTTTTGTCCTCTGTAATTGAAGGGATGATAATAGTTCTGGCATCATAAAAGCTTGTGAACATGAGCAGAGTCATACCCCTGAGGAAATGACCCCCTGCTCCGACGGCGACAGTCAGATGGACTTTCCTGGCCCGTCTTGAAGATCAGGTGGGTCTACACCAGGCATCCTCAAACTACAGCCCGTGGGCCACATGCAGTCTGCCTAACACATTTATCCGGCCTGCTGGGTGTTTTTGCCACCGCTGCCTGTCCTGCTTAGCTGCTGACTCATCCCAGGGCCCGCAGTCCGGCCCTCCAATGGTCTGAGGGACAGTACACTGGCCCCCTGTTTAAAAAGTTTGAGGACCCCTGGTGTACACATTCTAGTGTGCCTTGACCTGAATGCCCAGTGTTCCAGTAAGCCTTCCAGGCTACTACAGCCAAAGTCAAGGTGAGCAATGGGAGACTTGGGGGCCTTTTGTTGAGCCTTTTGGTCAATCTCACCCTCAACCTCTCCACTAAGTAGCCCTGGGATGGTCACTTTGCTCTCATTACCTTTGCAGAAAAGCCCTACTTTACAATCCCCTGCCACCCCCCAAAAGGGGCAAAAGCAAATTGTCAGGACCTATTTTTAGTGCTTTCCAAGTCAGATCTTTCCTTCTCGCCTTTCCAGTCCCTCAGGACGTTCAGATTCACTACTTAAATATTTATAAACTGTTACAATTATTTATTAAAGGTTTATGTTGTTATTAAATTTAGTGTGGAATATGCATTTCTTTCTCCAAAAATAACAGGGCTTTCCACTCAATGGCGCAGTTTACTGCGTTAGTGACACAGCAAATTGTCTCTGAACGTAACTGAGAAAGTTCTCCCTCCGTTTGACAACCCTAAATACCCTTATTTAAAAGTAGGGGCACTACCTCGCCGCAGAATACATTGTCACTGGCTCCCCAGATGTTATCCTAGGCAGACGTAGGGGATGTTTGGGGCTTACACAGGGAGATTTCCCCCCAATGACTCACCATCTTGTCTAACGCAGCAGACGACTTTACAACTGGTTGCCTGTCCTTTCCTCCACGAGCAGGGTATGTGCACAAGCGTGCTCACGTGCGTCTTTGTGTGTCTGCACACGTGCACATGTGTGTGCACACAAACACAGATAGGAGAAGCCTTGGTCTCTGCTGAGATCCATTCAGGCGTTAAGCTTAATCTGCCCTGTGCTTTATGCCAAGGAGAGAGGAATGGATGACACACACCTTCCCCGAGAGACTCAGCAGGGCCTAACGGAGGAGGAAAACATAAGTAACGAAATAACGATGGTCCACAAATAATCAGTAAGTGGGGTAGAAATACACACACAACGCGTGGCCGTGAAAACAAGCGGGGGGAGCTGGTTTTGTAGAGGACTGGTGTTCTGATAGACAAGGACTGTCGGAGCATGCACAGCCATGTCACATGAAAAGTAATGTGAATGACGACTAGACACTTTCTGGTCTGCTCTGCTCTGCTCATTGTGTGTGTAGCGCTCACTCGGGGAAGACTTAGCTGCCTTTTTTCTGGGAATGTAACTTTCTTCCTCCTCCAGGTTGCTAACTCACCCATCTGGTGTGTCTGGTTCTCACCTGGGGAAGACACTCATTCTGCAATGTCTGGAATCATTCCTGGATGTCACAGGTGAGAGGGTGCTACTGACGTCCAGCGGGGGAGGCTAAGAGTGCCTCTAGACACCCTGCAATGGCCAGCACAAAGGTCAGCACGTCCAGGTTGGGGTAGAGAACCAGCAGTCTAGCTCAACAGGGCCATGTGTCTGGTGGGAGGCCTTCTGGTGAGGCTGATCAGACTGGCTTCAGTGCAGAAGGAGAGGGGCAGAGAGGGGAGGTCTGGCCCAGCCGGACAGTCAAGGGCTGTGAAATGAGCACCAGCACTGCCCTTTGAATAGGTGATTTCACATCTAAAAATGTATCCCCAAGGAAATGGTCACAATGGCTGATGGCAAATTATGCGCAAAGATGCTCAGAGCAGCAGGACGAACATCAATGACAATTAAAAAATATTAAAAACAATCTAAGGAGCCAACACTGATAGATTGGCTAAATAAATTATGATTCAAAGATGTCTGCAGGCCGGATGCTGTGGCTCACACCTGTGATCCTGGCACTCTGGAAGGCTGAGGAGGGAGGATCCCTTGAGCTCAGGAGTTTGAGACCAGCCTAAGCAAGAGGTAGAACCCGGCTCTACAAAAATAGACAAAGTAGCTGGGCTTTGTGGCAGGCGCCTGTGGTCCCAGCTACTCAGGAGGCTGAGGCAGGAGGATCACTTGAGCCCAGGAGTTGGAGGTTGCTGTGAGCTATGTACTCTACCCAGGGTGACAGAGTGAGACTGTCTAAAATAAATTTAGGAAGGAAGGAAGGAAGGCAGGCAGGCTGCAAATAACTTTAGCGACATGTACAATGTTGGTAACTTTCAATTTAGTGGAAAAGAGTAATTCTTCCTCAAACATTCTCTTGCTCTCTGTCTCTCTTACACATGGGCACACACACCACTACACACACAAAAAAGATGGAGAAAAATAATTGTATAGATTGATACTGGTTGAAAGATGGTGGGATTAGAAGTAGTGTCTTTTAAAAATTTTACCTTAATTCTGTGCTCTCCAAGTTCTCAAAAATAAGCATTAACAGGAAAAAATTTCCTTAGTTTGTTTTCATTGTTAAAGTTCATTTTAACATCGGTTGCTCTTTAAAGAAGGCCCATGTGTGCGGGTCCCAGAGACCAGCGTACCAGGCTCAACTTATCCGCCGACTGATGCCGTGACTCCTAGCAGCACCCAGTCCTTCCTTTGTGGACCTGCTTCTCCTATCGGTACCCAGAGACCCTGACAAGTTGGCCTTGGTGTTTTCCAGAGTGGCTCTGAGAAATGAACAATTTCAAGATTATCCTTTTGGCATGAAGAATTTGATAAACGCCGAAGACCCTGGACCCTCCTCCCCACCCCTGGCTTCTCCTTGGTTCCTGGTAGTTCTCAAGGCTCCCCACAGTCACCAGTGGACATTGTTCTTTGCAGATGAATGTCCCCACCTTCCAAGGGGAAAAAAGACCTGCCCCTCCAGGTACTTAGTCACCGAGGGCTTAACGCTGTGAGCAGACCCCACAGAATGTTTTGTTTGTGGCTGGAATTTGAGAACGGCACTCCCAGGGCTGCAAGCTCCCCAGTAACATCAGTCCAGGATGGAGAGTTGGTAGAATTTCCAGTGAGGGGCTGTCTTTGCCCCTCTGTCTACCCGGTCGGGGTTCCCAGGTACTATCTGAAAACTAAATCCTACCAAATGAGGAGTGATTCCTCCCTTCTCCCCGGGGCCTGCCGAGCCGCTCCACCTGTGCCCCAGGCTGCGGAATCTTTCTCAGCAAATGCCAGGAACCTGGCTCAGGGCAACACTCCCCCATGGCCCCCTCCTGTACAGGCAGGCATCCAGCTGCTTTCTCCAAAAGTGTTTGCCTTGTAGGGAACTGCTCAAGGCTCCTGTAAGTTCATAAATTTCTAGGGCTTGGCTTGGAAGACCCAGAGGGGCCGGGAAGGCAGAGAGCCTTTGTGCCTTCCGCACGCGTCAGTACAGCTGCCAGCCTGCCAGTCCATTTTTCCCACTCAGAGAGTTGGGGCACCTACTAAATTATTGAAGTATTAGTAACAGTTTCTTTCCCTTTCTGCAGGCGCTCCCAGAGGTCTGCCGTTTTCTTTGCAGGAACAGTTGGTATTAAATACGCTGGGTGTCAGTGCAGCAGTGAGGTGGTTAATTTTGACTGAATATTATGCTATATAACCACTTGGCATTTAACTTGAAAAATGGCTTTCTGCTTCACCTGTCAGCATACCCAGTTCTCATCAAATAAGTGAGTGAGAAAAATTTTTAAATTTCAATTTCCTGATGCTATTAGACACTACTTCTTCCATACTTAAACAGTTTAGCAGTGCATGTGCGGGCTTTGGTATGCAGACCATGCCTCCGACTACATGCTATTACAATAGCTTTTTTGTTTAAAGGGTAAAGAGATGCATAGATCTTTATCTTGAGGTTAGGAAAATGTATTGCAGGAACACGGCCAATCAGGTTCTGAATAACTTTGAAACATGGTACCCTCACCCCAGTGTAGTGCACGGAATCCCAGCGCCTACCGCAGAGGATTTGAGGATGTCGGAGGCCTTGGAAGTGAAGTGAGTGTCGGAGTAATCCTGCCTGGTACTTCAGGGGGAAATCGATCACTCACGTTAGCATTAATCTATTTTTACTGTTTCTTTTGTCAATTATAATTCAGTAAGCCATGCCCGAGACTTACATTCATGAACTCTCTATGTTTAAGATTAAAACCCCAGGCTGATCCACTTATGTGAATTAGAGATCTCCCATTATTTGCAGTTCAAACAGCTTGATTAGCGTCATGGCCTCACTTTGTTTTCACATCTCTAAAATGAAAAGCCGGCAGAAGGAAGATGACAATATTTGATTTCTGTGTCTCAGAACCACTTTCTCATAACTCCCCCTTTTTTCTTTGAGATAGTGAATCACTCTGTCACCCTGGGTAGAGTGCTGTGGCATCATTATAGTTCATGGACCTCAAACTCTTGTGCTTAAGCACTCCTCCTGCCTCAGCCTCCCAAGTAGCTGGGACTATAGGTGCTCACCACCATGACTGGCTAGTTTTTCTATTTTTAGAAGAGACGGATTCTCATTTTGCTCAGGCTGGTCTAGAACTCCTGAGCTCAAGTGATCTACCCGCCTCAACCTCCCAGAGTGCTGGGATTACAGGTGTGATAACTCCTTATTTTCATGGTGGGTTTGCCTAAGCCTTGTGTAGAATAGTAAATGTGGCTTTTTGGTTTAAGCAGGGGTCTGCAAACTAGGATCTGTTGGTCAAATTCAGTCTGCTGCCAGCTTGGTCTGTTTTCTGCAAATAAAGTTTTATTGGGAAAGGACCACACACATCTGTTGACTATTATCTGCAGCTGCTTTGAGTCTACAGCATTGGGAAGTCCCGAAAAATGCCCTATGGCTTATGAAGCGTGATATCCTCCTTATTGGCCCTTTACAGAAAATGTTTGTCTACCCTGCAATTTATCAAAGTTTCATACCCCACCTCCTTGTTTCTGGGTCACATTTCTCCACATCCCCATGGCAGATGTTTCTAAGAAAAAAGAGGATTTTTTTTTTTTTTTACATAGGCTAAATGGTGGAATGTGCAATCTTTCTATTTTATAGATGAGGAAACTGAGGCTTAGAGGAGTCAAGGCCACACCTCTGGGAGTAGGAAGCACAAACTCCATTCTGCACAGGAACGGTGGGAATTAAGTGAGTTAGTACGTTGGAGTTGGGCAAAGGCTCCCAGCACGTAGCAGATTTGCAATTCCTGTTGAAGATGATGATTCACTTACTTGATTTTTATTTTCTCAAGCCGTTGCCCTGGCACAGCAGCAGATCGGAAAGAAGGGATGGGGGCTGCTGTCACCTTGTTGCCAGTGACAAGCAGAGCCCCAGGCCTTTCAGCCCCACCTAGCCAGGCTGTGTGTCTCCATCAGAATCTCCAACCAGATTTCCCTGTAATGGGCTCCATATTTTGGCCAAGCAGCCTCAGATGTCTGGCCAATAGCAAAGCAGTGTCCTTCCTGCACAATTTCAGCCCTAAGAATCTGTGACTCTCTCCCCAGAGGCCCACAGAACACGAGGAGGGAGGGAGGGCTTGAAATCGATACATGGATTGCTCACCTTCAGACTCAGCCATTTGTCATCTGCAACCTGCACAGGCATTCCGGGGCTCACACTGACCTGGGCTGCTTGTGTCACCACGGTCTCCCATTATCCCTCACTGTGACCGCCTCAAAATATTGTTTCAAGTTCTTGGAGGCTGGGTGGTGGGGAGAGAGAGATGGTGGGGGGAGAAAGAGAGAAGGACCAGGAGAGTAGGAGGAGGGAGCATGTCCAAATAGCCTCCCCCTGGCTGGCAGTTCTCAGATGGCAGGTGTCAGTGTCACCCTAGGTCCTCCGAGGTCAGCCGGGCAGCTAGGACGCTGCCTCAGTTTGTAGGCTGCTGTTCCAGAGGGATAACAGCCCTCCGTTGCAGCTGGAGGGCCCTCCTCCCGGAAGGCCGGTGAGGAGTAAGGAGTGAGAATTAACTGAGAAACCACCCAACACCTGGTCTCCAAGGTCAGCAGCACGTCCTAGGAGACCACTGGTCATCTGCTCAAAATGCACCCCGGAAATGTCCAAGGTGTGTCCGGGAGGAGGTGGGAACCCTGGCAGCCCTGCCTGGGGGAGCTCTGGCTCATCTCCTCATCAGCCCAAGCTCTGGCTTGGTACAGGAAATTAGTCAGGAAGGTGACAGAAAAGTAAACTGCAGACAGCAGTTGTGGGAGGACCCCCACCCCTAGGGCTGAGGCACCAGGAGGAGGCATGGTTCAGGAGCCCAGGTCTGTTCCCTCAAGCCAGGAGCATGGAGGGAGAGGCCTCCCGGGGGCTGTGGAGCCACAGAGGAGATGCAGCCACCGTTCTACAAGTCCAGGCTCTTAGGGTCACCACATACAATCATTCAGGCTCACACTCTCAAGCCCCTTCTTATCTCAGCACAGCAGGGAAGGGCAGGAAGAAAGTTCCACTAGGAGCCTACGTGGCTGGACTGGGTTTTTTCTCAAGTGCAAGGGAGGTGAGGAATCGGGAGGACAGGCTTCCCTCTGAGGCTGCAGATGGCTCATTGGAAGAAGAACGCTGGTTGGTCTCCTTTGCTGAACCGGATCTCAGCTCCGTCCCCTGCTACAAGGGACAGCTGGGTCTGCTGGAAGGGGTTACCCATAGATGTTACCTTAGGGAACATTTCTAAAGTCCTCCCTCAGAAGATGGAGCTTTACCAAAAAGACAAGGCACCAGGTCTGTGCACCGGGGCTGGAGGGGGCTGCCTGGAGGCCTGGGGGCTCGGGAGCGTAGTGTGGGTGTGCAAATGAGGCACGGGCATTGTGTCAAAGTGTGCATGCGGGGCAGCCAGCAAGACACCCTGCGGACACCAAGCTTCAGCACCTCAGGCCCCGGGCTCGCAGGACCCCCTCCCCCTGCCGGCCTGCTCTCCTCACCCCACCAGTTAGGAGCGTCTCCAGCCACCAGCTGATTTGTGGATGGGCCTCAAGGTCCACCCGTGTCACAGTCCTTTGTGATTTATCACTCATGCCACACCTCGCTCTTTCTGTGGGGCACTAATGTCCTGTCCTTCATAGCTTTCTTTAATCATGAGAGAGTAATTGCAGATATTTAAACACTCGAGTTTCCTGCAGGAATTTCTATACTGGGTTTTATAGGCCTTTTATAACTGAACAAATCACAGTTTGGATGAAATTCTGGGAATCCTCTCGCAGGATAATCACGCTCAGATTGCCTCCCTACCGCTAGCTTAATGTGGCCGGCCAAGTTTGGGATTTACTGGGGAGCCAATTTGTTTTAAGAAATTAACAAAACCAATACCTAAGTACTGCGCTGAACATAAAGTTTTTATTCATTTTGGTGAGAGGGGAAAAAAAAGTACCCACCATTCTACTACTCACAAAACAGCTCTTGAAAATCATTTTTATGAAATTGAATCTCTCTCCCCAAATGATTCCCTCGCGCTAGGCGGGATGCAGCGTGGCCCTGAAGTAATCGCTCCCTCGAATTTGTCTGCTAAGAGGCTCAAACTTCACAGGCTCTGCCTGACCCAGAGGTCCCATTGCACTATCTGTACCCTTTTTAAAAAATCTTATTTATTATATTTTATACAGAAATGCAGGGACCCATACACTGCTGAGAGAGAATTCCCAAATGGGTGAAGGACTGTGAGATTTGGACACACACAAAAAGGGGTTTGTGTCCCCTGCAAACACATATGCAAATTAAAATTTCTTTCCCCTCTCCACTCCCCCCCCCCCAAAAAAAACAAATGTAGCCTGCGTGAGGCTGCAGAGGGAGCCTGCATCCACTGGCTGCTCGGGGTAGACATCTCTGCAAAGAAGTGAGAGAAAGAAAGGAACTGATATCCCAGCAAGCAGTGGTCAGGGTACACCCATGGGCACAGTGCTGGGCCCTCCGGGGATAACTGAGCCACATTGCCACCCCGCGGTTCCCACCTGGAGCGTGCTTTGCAGGGTGCCACAGCCGGCTTGGGTTGACTTGCTCTTAGGCAAGGACACTCCTGAGTCTCCTGAATAGGTAAGGTGGAGTGAGCCAGGGGGAAAGTCACATACTTTTTACATGTTCCAGCCCAAGGAGAGGTTATTTCAGGGTCACCCCCATCACCCCCCATGGTCATGTTCAGTGCCCACCCCCTCATCTGCCTCCCTGGCATCTGGTTCCTGCACACAGGTCTGCTACCCTCAGCTGCCCTGGGTTCCCTGCAATCCTCGCCAGCCAGGGGCCCACTTGAGGGTGCTCACGAGACCATGCAGACCTTGCCCACCTGCTCTTGGAGCCAGCATGAGGCCTTTTAGACGGTGGTCCTTGGCCTGTGTGTCCCAAACTTGTGGTCAGTATCTCCATATTACCACCAGTGGGTTCTAGGAGTCAGTTTCAGCCCTGAGCCCGGGGTTAGGGGTCTCCTGGGCTGCTCAGCTACAACACACCTGTCTCCCAATGAGCTTTGCCTTGTGGAGCCCAGGCATACCTGTGACCCTGGTCCTGTCCTGGGAGCCTGTGGTCCAGGTGGTCCAGGCTCCTCTCCAGAAACCAGCTTGCTGCCTGATAGCCTCCCCTGGGGTTCCAGACTAGCATGTAGAACTTTGCAGGCATAGAGATGCTATGTGGCAGAGCAGCCATTAGCTCCATGTGGGCACATGGCCAGCAGCAGTGCCCTGGTGTGGCGGTTTGACCCTCAAGTGCACCTCCTCAGCGGCCCCCGCTGGTCGGTTTGGGTACTGCATGTGGCTGTGAGCAGCCTCAGTGACCAGTGGGCGGGTCCCTCTCAGAAGGCAAGTCCTGTCTGCCCTGCTTTGTATGATAGCGGAGGGAGGGAGGGTAGATCACCTGCGCTCAGGAGTTCGAGACTAGCTTGAGCAAGAGCGAGACCTCCATCTCTACTAAAAATAGAAAAACTAGTGGGGCATTGTGGTGGTCACCTGTAGCCCCAGCTACTAGGGAGGCTGAAGCAAGAGGATGACTTGAGCCCAGGAGTCTGAGGTTGCTGTGGGTGATGATGCCATGGCACTCTACCCAGGGTGACAGAGTGAGACTCTGTCTCTAAATAGATAAATACAAACCAACAAAGCAAGGCTGCCCAGCTGGAGGATAGGCTTCTGCCTCCTGTCTCCATAAGCATCAATTGAACACCTACTGTGTACCTTCCTCAGGCTAAGAGCTGGGGACACAGCTGAGACAAGATCAAGTCCGTCCCTGCTCCTTTGGAGAGTATGGCTCAGAATGGGCAACAGACCACCCAGAAAAAGGCAAATACAGATAGTTGTAGATAGTGAGAAGGGCCAGGAATGAAATAAAATGGGGTGGTGGGGACTGGGTGAGGGGGTGTAGACCTCCACGTTGTCAGGTGGGACCGAGCGTGCCTAGTGCACAGGGGCCGTGGGACCAGGGACCAGCCAGGCACGGGGCCTGCCTCTCACTGCACTGCACACATTTGGCACAGGCCGGTGCCAGTAGGGATCAGGGGAACCTTGTTTTCTCGAAAGAATAAGTTTTTAATTAACAGGTTTTATTTACCACCGCCAAGTTCTCTCTTGCTCACACAGTCTTGTTTAAGAGCATTTTAAATTATCAGCTTTTATTATCACCAGAAGTCTCCCTGGGTGGGGGCACTTCTCTGTCGCTCTGCACTCCGGCCTGGGCGAGCAAAAGGAGGAGAAACCTGCAGCTGTCACCCTGCAGGCCTGAGCTGGGTCTCAGGGACAGGCGACCTGGAGGGACGCGCCTGGCAGACAAGCTGGGCCTTCTCCCCACCCCTCTCCTCACTGCGGAGACCAGGCAGGAGGAGGTCACCTTTTCGGATGTGGTTTGCCAAAGCAGTGTCTGAACTGAATCTTGCTGCTTGAGTCCTACCGGGGCGCCTGTAGTACAGCCAGCTCACCGGGGATGGACAGGAAACATTGTGGGCTTTTGCACCCTGGCTAATCCCATTGCATGGCTTTCAATGCCGCTCTATTTAAGTCCCTGTCAGAAAGCCCATGAGGACAGACGGTTTTATTTACTGTCAATATAACAGTACGGTTAATGCTACCTAAATACCGCCAGGGAAGGAAGCACCGTGCCTCGAAAAGTGGACGTGGCCCTGCCAGCCAGCAAAGGACACGCCCTCCCCTCCTTGGCATCTGTATTAAAAAATGTATTGGGCCCATTTTAATATATTTCTACTAATGGGAGGGTTTTAAAACCTTTCTAAGTATAGTTGTAGTAAATCCACAAACATACAAAATAAAGAGGCCTTCGATTGAGGGAGGAGAACCCCCACCAGGGCCGTGCCTTCAGATCTGGAAGCCCCCTTCCCACGTCCACAACAGGAATAAACAACGGAGAGCCCATTGTGGCAATCAGCCCCTAATAAGCCTCTAACTCAGTTTCCACCTTATCCCAAAGGTATACAGAATAGCACTGCTTTTTCTTTTTTTTTTTAAATATCAAGAAAACATCATTTGCTCTAAAATGTCCCTAAAAGCAGGTCTAAATTGCCAATAAAGGCCAGGTAATTGTATCAGCATGGATCAGAAAGCATTTCTCAGGCCCGACGAAAGACTGTGCTGGGCTGAAGGACTCTGAGGCTGCTGCTTGGGTAACAGCCCCCACCAGTGGGGCACAAGGAGAGATTCGCCAAACGCCCCTTTACCAGTGTCCCCCATTTTGTTCTAATTTGTTAAACTTGATGTCTTCTGTTGTCTGGAAGCTCAGGTCAAATCAGAGAAACTTTCCGGTTGTTTGTTTGTGAGAAGAGCCTTCGCCTTGCCCTTTCTTAAGCCCCTGGATATGAATTACTTAATTATTCTCTCCTCTCTCCTTCCCCAGGTTAATGACGTGTAGATGGGAGAATCAGAATGCTTCTTAACAACACGACCAACCTCGCCCCGCACCTCCGAGCTCTGTAATCACTTGACTACCAAACACATATACAGTATAAATATTTAAGAAAAAGTAAATTCTATTAAGCCACTGTGTGATAGATGCACTGGTAGGTACTTATCTTTGAAATATTAAACTCTAGACATTTATATCCATACAAAAAAGAGTTTCCTGCCATTTGATGAGAATTATGTGCCTGGCACTAATAAAATATTAAACTCCAATTTAAAAGATAAGTATCTTATCCACTTTTTTCATAATAAAACATTTTACAGCTCTCAGGAAGGGCAATATGCGTCAGAATTTCCATACAATACTGTATTTACAAACTTTCATAAAAGTTTGGTGTCTGCATTTATCAGTGACTGGTTTTATGCCGGCACCCTGATTACTCTCCCTAACGACACAGTGCCTTTCAATAATGCATGACAGAAGGTGTACAAACAGCCTTTGTTTTTTGCGTATGGTAATTCCATAATTTTGGTTAGTGGCTGTCTCTGCCAGTCAATTAAGCAGAGGTGGTCACTAAGATTGCATTATCCCTTTTGGTCCCCATTATATAAATTAACGTCAAACTGATGCAATGTTTCATGTTTGAAATAACAGATACGAGTGTTAAAAATTACAGCCTGCAGTTTTCCTATTTGACAATGCATTATTTTCAGCTGCAAATGTCAGTTTCTAACCCCTGCCAAGAATATTGTGGTGAGGGCAATGAGTAATAAGTGTTAGTTATCAAATTTAGTGTCTTTTGAGATTTGCACAGTGTTGCCGGGGTGGGGGTGGGGGTGGGGAGACAGTCGGTGCCGTGCACATGTGGGAATCCGTGGAAGGTGCGTTTTCAGAGCGCCCAGGGATGGGAGAAGGAGCCAGCGGTCCAGCAGCTTCTGCAGCACCAGCTGCAGTGGACAGCAGCACACCGGTCCTGTCAGGGGCCTGAGGGGTCAGCCTTGGGTGCACCTCAAGTGTTTCTTGGGCTAAGGATCGTTCAGAGATTAGACCATAAGATGTGTGTGACTTTCCTAAGGAGTAAAACAATTTCAGTCTCACCTGATTTGACCTGGACACATAAGCCCCAGTCTTTTCAATTTGGAATCTCACCTTTGGGCTCGGACGCTGCTGAGCTAAGCTTTGGTCATTGGTGCCCTGTTCCCGATACCTCAGGGCCACATTGGTCCCTGGCAGCAGGAGTCACGCAGCAAAGTGCCCCAGTCCCTGTGGAGATGGGCTTTGACAAAAGAATGTCTATTAGCAGCTTCTCCACTTTTCTCTTTGTTTTGAGAGATGTCAGGAGACAGTTCTGCCTGAAGAAATGTAATTACTCAAGAGGATGAGTGGAGGGAAAAAGCTTTGAGAGGCAAATAGCGTGATGTTCTAAGACAAACCCAAATCACGGGGTGGGGCACGTCTTCTGAACCCTCAGGTTTAGGGGGTGTGTCTTCTGTACCCTCAGGTTTGGGGGGCACGTCTTCTGACCCCTCAGGTTTGGGGGGCATGTCTTCTGTACCCTTAGGTTTGGGGGGACACATTATCTGACCCCTCAGGTTTGGCGGGTGTGTCTTCTGCACCCTCAGGTTTGGGAGGCATGTCTTCTGCACCCTCCGGTTTGGGGGGTGTCTTCAGTACCCTCAGGTTTGGGGGTGGGCAATGAGAGGTCCATCCTAAGCCTATAAAGTTGGCTCATGAACAAAGTGAGATTGATCGGGTGTGTGGTTCAGAGCAAGCCAAACATTTCTAGCAACCAGAGACCTTTTCATAGCTAAAGGTGGGGTCAGATACCGTGAGCACGGTCCCCCAGAAGGGGCTTACCTTCCTTATGAACCAGGTCTCTGGCAGTGACCACCCCCGTCAGAGGGGCAGGTGGGCATGCCTGCCGTCTGCAGACCACCTCCTGTTTGCAGAGGTGACCTAATTGTCCTATGAACATCTCCCCTTCAGTTCCTCTGAGAAAAACACTGCCGCTTTCTAACAGAGAGAACGGAGAACCGAGGTGTCCATCCACAGAGGTTTCAACATAAAAAACACCTCATAGCCATAAAGACAGCAGCTTTGAAAGGCTCCTCTTCACTGGGTGCACTTCCTGATGCAGTACCTGAAAATACGCGTTATTTTACTCTGACAACGTTAGCCCAACTGGTCACTTCTGCAGCTGCGAGGGACCATTGCCAACAGTAAGCAATGACAGTTGCTTGTCTGGCCACGGAGGCCGGCTCACTCCTGAATGAGAATTCTCCTCTTTCCCTTCAGGAGATGAACAGCGGCAGAGTTCCTTATTTCTGTAAATTACTGTAGAAACAATGGGCTGCGATTATCATCACATTTGAAAAGCATCCACTAATTACACTCAGGATAAACTGCACTTAATACCTATGATATCTATTATGAGCAAATCAGTGTGATGCCCTAGCGCGCACTGATCCCTTTATCTGTGAATATTTGGAAGAAGTAATTGCTGTGTAAAGAGTTCCTTAAAAGCCTGGCCTGCTGGGGTTGTCTCAGCAGCTGCTTGGCGGGCTGTGGGCTGAGGGGGATGGTTCTGCTTGGATGGACAGCTCTGTTCTGGGGTGGGGTGGGGGTGCTGTACCACCCAGCCCTGCCTCAGCCACCTACTAGCTGTGTGAGTTCAGGTGAGTCTCCTAACTTCTCTGAGCCACTGTTTCCTTTTTCATAAAATAAGGAAAAGAATACAACGTAGGTTGCAGGGTTATTATGAATATGAAACACTTTAATACGTATACAATAGGTAAGTTGTTTCAGCCAGGCATGGTGGCTCGCGTCTGTAACCCCAGCACTTTGGGAGGCTGAGGCAGGAGGATCCCTTGAGGCCAGGAGTTCAAGAACAGCCTGGGTAACAGAGTGAAATCCCACCTCTACAAAAAATAAAAAAGTTGGTGGGATGCGGTGGCAGGTACCTGGTAGTCTCAGCTATTGAGGAGGCCAGGGAAGGAGGATCATTGGCACCTAGGAGTTTGAGGTTGCAGTGAGCTAGGCTGACATCATTGCACTCTAACTGGGGCAACAGAGTGAGACCCTGTCTAAAATACATTAATGAGTAAACAAATAAAGAGTTTGGTGTGTTATTTACAAACTGCAGAAGCCTTAGGCCTGGAAAGTTTGCTCAGATAGCTTCTTTAAAGGGGTGGCACCGTCAGATGGTGGCAGTGTTGTCTGGGGCGGGGGTGGAGGGGGATGGGAGCTGGCATCTGCCTGGACCCTGCACACTGAAGTTGGTCCACTGCAGGGCTCAGACGGCAGCCTCTGAGAGACTCCGGTTATTGGTTCAGCCTGAGTTTGCACTCCTCTGGTGGGGAGACTGAATTCTGTGGTCAGCTGCGTTAAATCTGGGATCTGTGAATGGGGGATCCCAGCCCTGCCCTCCTGGCCTTCTGGAGACTTAAGGAAGCAGATCACGTAGAACAGAGTATTGAGAAGTGAACTGCATGAGAAAGGAGTTATTGATAACAGTAACAGTGTGGTATTGAAAACGTGGTCTCAATTGATTTACTATTCAGCGCCCACTCTGTCCCCTCTGCTCCAGCCTCTGCCTTAGATGAGACCTGGCCCTGGCTCCCATCTGACCCTGCCTCTGTCTTTCATTGCCCCAGGCTCAAGTTCAAGTTCCTTGGTTCCACACTTTCACCCCTGACTCTCTCTCCAGCCTCACCCTTTCTCTTCTTGCTCCAGCTGGATGGAAAGTTCTGTGGCTTCTGGAACATGACATCTCCCCTCACTCCCGTCTCTGCAGGGCCCTGAGTAGTAACAGGCAAGGACTCCAGAGCGAGTTGCTCTGAGAAGCTGTGTGACCTTGGGCAAGTTACTTAACCTCTCTAAGCCTTAGTTTTCTCATCAATACTGTGGGGTGTCTATTTCATAGAGTTGTAAAAAGGATTAATTTAGTTAAAATCTAAAAAGTGCTAGGGGCCGTGGGTGACTCTGTTCTTATGAGATGTGGCTTAGGAAAGGGTAGAGTGGCTCCCAGGAAAGTTCTGAAGGTTGGACTCGTGAGATGGGAGAGGCCACTACTGCAGGTTGAGGTAGGCCCTGGAAGGTTTGGCTCTAAGCCCTCTGTTTCCCAAAAAGCCTCTTCAGTTCTCCATTCCATACCCATCCAGCCTCCCCTTAAACACCCCCCTCCTACACTGATTGGCTTTAGCTTGGCATCAGTCACGGTTTGGTCATGACCTGGGATCATTCTGGTCTGGTCTCCAGCAACTGGTCAGATTCTGGAAGACGGGAGTCTTGTCTCCGCTTCTCCCCATGACCTGAGCCGGGCACACGGCGAGCACCTGGCCATGGACGGAATGACACACCAAACACTGGCCATGCCAGTCCCTGCCGTGGGCCCAGCACCCACTAGGCTGCTCCATCAGGGACTCTGCTCACACTTCCCACCTTAGTTCAAAGTGTCTCCTGACACGCTGCCCAAGTCAGACATGTTGCCTGATCAGACCAGAAGAGGTAGAGACGAGAGACAGAGAGAGAAAGGGCAGGACCAGGGTCCATCTGGAGCTCTCTACAGGGACACATCTCTCAGGCTGGGATCCCGTTAGCACCGCAAGAAGCCAGAGAAGCCCGAGGCCAAAATGGTATTTGAAACGACCATCCTTTTCAATTGTTCTCCTTCAGCTAACCTGAGGTGTGGCTGTGGGTTGCTTTGAGCACCGGTCTGGTCTTGCTCCTGTGTTCTTTCTGTCCAAGAAAAAAACAAAAAAGGGCAACCTGAGGTAAAGGGAAGTATAGTTTGAACCGTGAAGATCTTAATTAGAGAAAGTTATGTAGAAGTGGGGAAAAGGAAGAAGAAAAAGGGGGAGGAAGAAAGTGTGGAGGGGGACTAGAAACGGAAGATTAGAGGGATGAAGGAGGGGCCGCAGGAGGGACGGAGGGAGGGAGAAAGAAGGAAAGAAAGGAAGGAGGGAAAGAAAAAGAAAAGAAAGAAGAAGGCAGTTGTGGAGGCCTCCTCTGGGGCTCTCCTGGACAGGTAAGAGGCCACCGTGACTTTCTCTCCTCTAAGTTAAAGCTGATCTCATGGCAGGCACGGTGCCTTGGGTCTGAACCCTCTGCTCTGTGTGTCAGGGACAAGGTGGGTGGCTTCTGTCTGCAATTTAAGGTAAAATTAACACATATGCTTCCTCGGCGTTTTCACAGCGTAAGACTTCCGGCCAAATGTGAGTGTTTCCACACACTTCCTTCTCGAGAAGACAGATTTGCATATGCATTCAGGCCACTTCATCAGAAGCACACAGGGAGAGATGACACATCTCACTGACAGCGCCTGGGTGACGGATAACCCACCCCAAACATTCATCTGAGAGGGAAACAGGAGGGGGAGTGGGATTAGGGGCCAGTGGGGAGGGAGCAGCGCCGTGCGGAGCCAGCAGCACAGATTGGAGAGTTTGACTCACTTCCCGGCTCCGCCTGAGTCAGGTGGCGGCAGGTGCTCCCACGACCACCTGAGCTCCCGTGGGGCCTGCGCTCTGATGTCACGTCACCCCATGCTGCGCTCTGATGTCACGTCACCCCATGCTGCGCGACACAGTTGAGCACACTGTGGTCCCCGGCATCCGGCCTCTGCCTGCTTCACCATCTCACCTCCTTGCCTGTGGGGGCTGTGTCCTCAGAGGCCCTGCCCCTGGGACCACAGCCCCTGAGCCAGGAGACAGACCTGCAAGTGAGCCGGTGTCACATGTGGGGGCAGAGGAGCTTGTGCTAATTCAGCTTCTTTGAGGCACCTCCCTTGCTGAGCTCCAGGAATGTCTGGACAGGGAGAGGGTCTGGGCAGGGGGTGCAGGCCAGGCTTGCACTCAGGCAGCATTTTTCTGCTGGCATTTCAGGTGGACACCTCCAAGGGCTCTCAGAAGGGTCCAGCCTTCCAAGGCTCCAGGAATTATCATGATCCCTTTTCTTATTCTCAGTATATATTTTTATACACATGAATTTTTTTTTTCTTAAAGAAGGTTGCCCAAATTTTAAGAGTTTCAGGAGCTTCAAATCATTGATTTGCCTTTTGTAAGCGCCTTTCTATTAATTCAGTTCTTTTTTCTTTTAATTTTTCACTTTTTTGAGACAGCGTCTCGCTCTGTCACCCTGGGTAAAATGCTATGGCATCGTCCTAGCTCACGATAACCTCAAACTCCTGGGCTCAAGCAATCTTCTTGCCTCAGCCTGCCAAGTAGCAGGGACTACAGGCATCTGCCACAATGCCCAGTAGTTTTTCTATTTTGAGTAGAGATAGGTCTTGATCTTGCTCAGGCTAGTCTCAAACTCCTGAGCTCAAACAATCTACCCATCTCAGACTCCCAGAGTGCTGGGATTACAGGCTTGAGTCTCTGCACCCAGCCTAATCAAGTTAATACAAATATTACCTTCTTGAAGGAACCTTTTGTAATATTTCTCCAAATGCTGTCACTCTACTGTTTACCCAGGTTTGTAGAATTTAACTGCTCTCAGAATCTGCTCAGTCCCTCCATCCACCCAACCATGTTGGGCTGTTCACCTGCTCCACATCTAGGCTGTGTGGGACCACAAAGGCCCAGTCTCACCCCCACTGTGTCTCTAACCCTGGAACAGCCAACAGGAGATGTAGCAAATGGTGGTTGGATGAATGAACTAGGGCTCAGTCTGCCCATGGCCTTCCTGCCCTCTGGACACATCATTTGCTGCTCTGGAAGTCCAAGCTTTGTTAGGAAATACCAAGGGCTTCCTAGATGTATTAAATTGTCCAGTCCGTGCTTTCTCTGCCTCAGGAACTGGGCTAGCTTCCGAGTCCAGCAATGAACAAGGCAGGTGCAGCCCCTGGCTGTATGGGAATACAGTCTGTGGAAGACGTATGCAGTTATGATTTAATATAAAAAATTTTTAAAAAGAAAAGAAAATCACACAATCATTAAATGAGCGCTGTGATGGGGAATTGGAGGGCTCACGTAAGAGAGGAATATTGTCAGTGGTTCTGCTGAGAAGCAGCTGGCGGGGCCCAAGGATCTGCGCACATGGTGCTCAAGTCCCTGGCACCTGCAGTGCTGCCTGGGAGGGGCACACCCAGAGGGCCATGTGGCTTGGCCTTCCTGAGGACCCCATCCTCTCTCTTCCCTGAGGGCTGGCTTAGGGAGGAAGGCATTTCTGGCCACCCCTCGCCTCTCCCAATATGACACACCTGTGAGCCCAAGGGCCCCTGGAACCCCCCCTCTGGCAGCTGTGATACCAGATGAAGTAGCTTCTTCTGTTATTTCCCAGCCAAGGGCTTTCCTCTGCTGACTCGTGGGGCATGGGGGTGCACAGCAAGGTGGGTGGCCGACGTGCAGTAACCTTTCCTGATACCAGCTTGGACCCTGTCTTCACATTATCAACACCTGGGAAATCCAGGTAGAAAAAGTAAACAGCGGCGAACCCCAAGGCTTCCCCTTCCTGTTCCATTTCTGAGGTGCCCATGCAGAGAACAAGAATATGTTTGGGGATGGACGGGGTGAGCCGTGAGTCTGTGGATCAGGCGTCCTCTGGAAACTTCGTGCACACATTCACCACCTCTACTCACCAAAACGATCGGTGCCCTGACCAGAGTGGCGGCTGAGCCACCCCACCTCGGCCTGGTCCGTGAGCTGAGGAAGATGGTGACTGGAGGGTCATGGCCATGACAGACCCTGAGCTGTCCTCTGCAGGATGCTGAAGGGCTGCTGTAGCCCTGGACCGGTCAGGCTCACCCGTCTGTTGTCCTCAGGTCACTGTGGAGCAAACAGCACATATGTAGGGACTGAGGGGCTTGGCAAATTATATACAATTAGCAGAATCAGCCCTGTGATTAATCCTATTAGCCTGCATTGCCTATTCGCATGACCGTAAATTTGCCATCCCCTTTCAGCTGTTTATATATGTCTCTGACTCTGGCTGCAGCCCACTGTGATAAACAGCTGAAAGGGGACGGCAAAAATATACAGGCACGTGGGACTGTCTCCAACTCTGTCCCCCTCCTGTTCTTCAAGCTGGTACTCAGCGGAGGCATGTGGCTAATGGTAGGGGGACAAAAGCCACCAAAGATCACCAAGGATAATTTGTGAGAGGGCAAAATAGCGGAATGCAATTAACCCTATTGTCAATGGCTAAGGTACTTGAAATGACAGGTGTATGAGAATCACAAGGCATTAAAACTGTTTATTGCTAAATCCCCCAACCTAGATCTCTGTTATTTCACTAAAAATTGCAGCAAACTCATTTTTTTTTCCTTTCTATCAAGTGTCTCCCTGGGTGCTAAGTCTATTGCTGTGGAAATATATTAATTTTTCCCTTTGGGGGACACGGGTGATGGCCCCCTCTTCACTCTCTCTACCCATGGCAGCTTCCCTGTGTCTTCAAGAGAGAATTTGCGATTGTGGAATACGCTTGGCCATCTTTCCTTTGGAATTTATGTGGTAATTTCAGCAAAACTGAGACCTTGGGCTGCAGTTTTCATCTTTCTCAAGGCTGACTCCCTTTCTCGAGATGCTGGAGGGTTTCCAATTATTCCTTCTGGTCCCTTTGGATGTGAATTGTAACAGATCAGCTGAGAGTCGCAGTTCAACATTGTTAAGCTTATCAATATAAATATAATGTTAAACCCCTTTTAGATAATTGGAGCTATGTGTGAAAATGTGACCAATTTGTGCATAAATTGGTCCTACACTTCTTCCTGGCAGAGACAGGGAGAGGGAAGAGAGAGCCACCATATGTAAAGCTGGTTGCTTCTTCTGGGGGACTTCTCTGCACCTTGAATTCTTGAACCGGTTTTGTGGCTGCCGACAGTTGGAAGCCTGTGCAGGTTCTATGAAACCAAAGCGTCCTTGGCCCTTTTGAACCGAGTTCTCCTATCCTAGAAGCTGTACACAGAGTACCAACAAGGCACCCATCACACCCACGGGGAGGCTGCAGACGGGCTGGGGAAGCAAGCGTCTCTGCTTGGACAGATCCCAAATTCAAACGACCGAGTGGAGAGGGGAAAGGGAGGGTGCCGAGGGGAATCCTGGAACTAACTCTTCCCACTTGGAAACCTTGCTGTCACTGCAGGATTCTGCAAAGGCGCAGGCACGTTCTCCTCCTGGCTTCTCCCTGCTGTGTGAGTGTTTGAGTGAGGACCAGGGTGACAAGTCCCTCCCCCACTGGAAAGTCCTCCAGGGCAGGGCAGGGCAGGAGGCCTGAGATGGTGATTATACCACTGCCCACTGCAGTTTCTTTTTAGGGTTTAAGGAGAGTGTTTAACAAAATCAATCCTCCTGGCAATACCAAGCTAAGTTTTATTGCCCAACCAAACTCTACATATACATAAAGAAATTGAGGTTCTTGGGCGATTAAAAAACTAAAAGAGACAAAAATAGCTGTTTGTGGATACTAGAAATGACTTCTAAAATCCACTCTGTTATTTGTAATTTTTTTTTTTTGAGACAGAGTCTCACTCTGTGCTCTAGATAGACTGCCTCAACCTCATCACAGCTCACAGCAACCTCAAACTCCTGGACTCAAGCGATCCTCTTGCCTCAGCCTCCCCAGTAGCTGGGACTACAGGTGCCACCACAATACCTGGTTGGTTTTCCATTTTTAGTATGGACGCACTCTCACTCTTTTTCATGCTAGTCTTGAACTCCTGATCTCAAGCAATCCATTGCCTCGGCCACCCAGAGTGCTGGGATTACAGGTATGTGCCACCATACCCGGCTATTGTTTGAAAAATTTTAGGAAGTCCTTTCATCTGTCAGCATCAAAGCCATGATGACAGAGTATAATTAAGGATGGAAATAGTTGAGGCTCTTGTAGTTTGTAGAGTCATTGAGGGGAGGAATCCTGGCTGGGAGATATTGGGGGTGACACCAGTCTCCATGATTTGCCTGGCCCAGGGGCAGGGGCTCCACCCCTCCAGTCCTCCGGTCCTGAGTAGCACTGGACTTCTTGCCTTTCAGGACCCAGCATGACAGACCCACTCGGATACTGCAGAGGTCTGGGGGCAGTGGAGACAGATCCCTCCTGCCTGCCTCACAGACACTGAGAGGGTACCCCGTGCCATGGCTGGCAGGCAGACTTCCCATTTCCTCTCCTCAAGCTCATTCAGAAAGCAGGGAGACCACCAGTGAGCCCTCACTTCCTCCAGCTTCTGCCCTAGTTTTAACTTATGCCTTTACTGGGGCTCAAGGGGGAAGATGGGTGATACCCTCCCTAAACCAAAAAATAAAAAATAAAATAAAATTCCCAAAGATATTTTGGCCTGGAGAACTGTTTTCCAGGAAAATGAAAGGCAGTTATTTAAATTCATGGCTACATTTTCCCAGGGACCCCAAGATTTGGTGATGCAGCATTACCCCGACTCCTGACCTTTTCCCTCTAATTTGGGGGGCAGTATAGAGAGGGGTCTTGGACATCAAATGCTCCGTCAAAGCAATGAGATGAGCTAAGCCCATGTGAGTCAGAAAGCATATGGATCCAATTTGGGTTTAGAAATTAATGGGAAAACACATTCTCATCAAACTCAAAACAATGAAAAATATTTCTTAAGCAGGGAAAAATTCAAAATACAGCTGGGTTTGCCCACTCCACACAGATTCCTAACACCCGTGGTCTCCTTCCTCGGTTTGCAAAAATAGCACGTTGATCTGAGGGATAAATTGGGGCAGTACCAGCGAGGTGCAGATACCAGCAGCACGGACCACCCAGCACAGGGGCTCACGTGTGTTGTCGGAGCTGGGGGCTTTGCCACCTGACCCTCTGGTGGTGTGAACAGACAGGGCAGGTCCCAAGGACAGAAGAGGCAATGGGGAAGTATCAGTGTGGCCAGGGCACAGATGAGTTTCTGACGGTAACAAGGCTTGTCCACTAACCAAGACTCTCCAAAATGGAAAAGGAAAAACAAAGCAAAGCAGAGTTCATCTTCTGTCAGTGACTGGAAGGTACCGTGCCCTAGAGGAGGACAGGTGTGCCCATCAGCAGCAATCCCCAGCCTGTGCCCCTGTGGAGGGGGGAGTCCTCCTCTCCCCTAGTCCTCCAGCTGGGCGGGGGAGTCCTCCTCTCTCTTCCCTAGTCCTCCAGCTGGGGGGGGGAGTCCTCCTCTCTCTTCCCTAGTCCTCCAGCTGGGCGGGGGAGTCCTCCTCTCTCTTCCCTAGTCCTCCACTCTCTTCCTTAGTCCTCCAGCTGGGGGGGGAGTCCTCCTCTCTCTTCCCTAGTCCTCCTCTCTCTTCCCTAGTCCTCCAGCTGGGGGGGGAGTCCTCCTCTCTCTTCCCTAGTCCTCCACTCTCTTCCCTAGTCCTCCAGCTGGGGGGGGAGTCCTCCTCTCTCTTCCCTAGTCCTCCTCTCTCTTCCCTAGTCCTCCAGCTGGGGGGGGGAGTCCTCCTCTCTCTTCCCTAGTCCTCCAGCTGGGCGGGGGAGTCCTCCTCTCTCTTTCCTAGTCCTCCAGCTGGGGGGGGAGTCCTCCTCTCTCTTCCCTAGTCCTCCAGCTGGGCGGGGGAGTCCTCCTCTCTCTTCCCTAGTCCTCCACTCTCTTCCCTAGTCCTCCAGCTGGGGGGGGGAGTCCTCCTCTCTCTTCCCTAGTCCTCCAGCCGCCGGTCTTCAAAATCCTGGTTCCTCTGAGCTGCGTTCTGGGGTGGTTCTTCTGAACCAAAGCTGTTTCCTGGTGTCCCAGCACGTTCTGCTGAAGGATGGAGGATGCTGCAATATGTTGATATAAGTGACAGGAGGAAGATTCTGAAATGTCACCCTGGATGGATACCCAGCCAGCCAGACTGGAGCCTCTAAATTGCCCGAAGTCTTCCTAGATCATCCCGGGGGCCGACTCTGGGTTCCACCCTCCTCAAATCCCTGAACTACCTTCTCCCCTCGCCCTTCACTTGTGACAGATGATCTTGCTTCTTACTTGGAGGACAAAACAAAACCCACCATCTGAGCCCACGGTCCACAAACCCACCCTCCCCCCTCCCGTGTAGGAGGAAGAGGGGTGGCTCCCCCTGCCTAGAGTGGATCCCCGAGCTGTGGGCCGGGTCCCACCTTCCCTCTCCACTCTGTTCCCCATCCTATGTCAGATGCTCACTTCCCCTCTGGGCATTTTCAGTGCAGTGTTTAAATGCTTGTCTGGGAGCCAGACTGCCCGGCGTTACATGTAACCTTGGGATGGTCCCTGGCTGCCTTGTGCCCGGTGTCCCCATCTGGGAAACGGAGATAATAACAGTTCCCACCTAATGGGCTTGTTTTGAAGATGAAAAGAGTTAATACTTATAAAACATGTATAAAAGTGGCCAGCACATCACAAGCATAGAAGGAATGTGGGTTATCTCATTATTCTTGCCTCTTTCCTGTGGACAGTTAAATGTCCTCCTCTCTCACATGGAGAAAGGGACTCTTTCTCAGCCTCGTGTCTGCCTCCGAGGACTGCCCTCTCCCTGCCTTCATTCACCTCTGCTGTCAAATTTCTTGGGTGAGCAAGTTCCTCCCTCCTAAATCTACAGGGGCACAGCCCACTCCCCGGTCCCACTGCCCTTCCTGGAAGCTGCTTGTGCCATATGCTTTTGGCCACTAAGTCTGAAGGACGTGTTCCATTCAGGCCACTTCACCTGTGCATTCTTTCGGCTCTGAGACCACTCCCTGGACTCTCACACCCGACCCTGGGGCAGGTCCTCCTTAGCTCCACTAGTCTGACAACGGGGAGGAGCTTGTCTTCATCCCTGGCTACTGAGCACTGCTCACCCTATCAAGGGACAGGAAGGCTATGGACTTGGGCAGGAGCTGAAAGAAACAGGGCTGCCAAGAACCCGGCTGAGGCCTCCCCTGGGAAAAGCTCACTGGGACATTATCACTGGTGCCAGCATCACCAGACACTGGGTCTCAATCTCACACCAGGTGAGCAGGAGAGGGCGTGTCTGCACCTCTTTGGTGCAGATTCACACTGGGGGGCAGATTCATACTGGGGGACAGATTCACACTGGGGGAAAGATTCACACTGGGGGACAGATTCACACTGGGGGAAAGATTCACACTGGGGGGCAGATTCACACCGGGGGATGGATTCACACTGGGGGGCAGATTCACACCGGGGGATGGATTCACACCGGGGGACGGATTCACACTGGGCGACGGATTCACACTGGGGGGCAGATTCACACCAGGGGACAGATTCACACTGGGGGGCAGATTCACACCGGGGACAGATTCACACCCGGGGACAGATTCACACTGGGGGACTTCCCCCAAGTCAAAATGAAGCATGCAGAGTCTGGGCAACCAACATATGGCAAAGTGCGCTAAGTCGCCCTGTGTGGCTAGGCCATGAAGGGAAAGGGAGCACCTCACTGGCAACTTCAGCAGATCCAGTAACTCAGGGTCTTGGAGAAGCAGGCTTAGGAATTTGGACCTTATCCTCAGGATAAAGGGAATCTGGGTTCTCAGCGGCAATCTGCTTGCTGAAAGTGTGGGGGTGCACCTGAGGGGGGGACAGGTAAGAAGAGTGCAGCAGGTGCCTGAGGCCCCCTCCTCATGAGCTGGGCAGGGCAGTTACAGCCCCTCCCCACAGGCATAATGGCCGTGGAGCTGGTAAGTGTTTAGGAAACAGGATTAATGAAAAGTGGAGCTGGGCAGGGCAGTCACAGCCCCTCCTCACAGGCATGGCCGTGGAGCTGGTAAGTGTTTAGGAAACAGGATCAATGAAAAGTAGAGGAACAGTTGAAGAATGACCCCCCACACCACTGGTTAGGACTAGAGGGTGCATGTTGAGAGATGCCACAGGCACAGAGACTCCCAGAAAGCAACAGATTGGGATAACAGGGAGGGCCCTAGTCTACCTTCCTCCCTCCCTTCTTCCTTCCTTCCTTTTTTTTGGACAGTGTCTCACTCTGCCACCTTGGGTAGAGTACCATGATGTCATCATAGCTCACAGCATCCTCAAACTCTTGGACTCAAACTATCCCCTTGCCTCAGCCTCCCAAATAGCTAGGACTTCAAGTGCCCCTCACCACATCCAGTTAGTTTTTCTATTTTTAGTAGAAACAGGCTCTGGCTCTTGCTCAGGCTGGTTTCGAACTCCTGAGCTCGACCAATCCATCTGCCTTCAGCCTTCCAGAGACGTGAGCCACCATGCCTGGCCCGACCACCTTCCCTTTCCTGGGAAGTTTGCCAGAGTCACTCTAGAATTTGTGATGGAGAACTCTGACATTTGCATGAGATTTCCTCCAGGCCCTCTCTACAAGGCATGAGTGATGCTCTCTGCACACACCTCGCTTCCCTTACTCCTCCTCATTCTTCAGACCTAGATTTAAAGGTCTTTCTTGGCCTGGAGCCCCACCCAACCCTCCTCCCTTAGGCCAGGCCTGATGCCCCTCTGTGTAGTTTCTGTAGCACTCTGGTTTGCGGTCAGCCCCTTTAAATGTGACTGCTTGCTGAGTTGTCTCCACGCAAAGTGCAAGCTGCCCAAGGCCCCACCTGTCTTACCTTTGCTTCCCAGTGCACAGAACCCAACAAGCATCTGTCACATAGTAGCTCTCACCGAGGTCCCCCAGGAGCTGTCTAGGAGGCTCTCAGCTCCTGAAACCCTAGTGTGAGTCACTTGCCAACTCATCTCCAAGCCCCTCAGCCTAGCTCTCTCTACCCACAGCTACGGACACACCCACAGACCCAGATTCTGTCCCAGGAGAAGCAGATCTGTGATGTGGCATTCTGTGGCACTTCTCCACAAGATGCCACTGAGGCACATGGCTGAGAAGCAGCTAGAGTGGAGCATCCTGCCAGAGGCTTGGAAGGAGGCATATGGTTGTGTAGGGATGTGGGGAGCGAGGAAGCAGAAGAGCTTGAACGAGGATGAGAATGTGTGGGTCTGTCTCTACCAATAGAACGTCAGTTCACCATCAACTCGGTCCTTTTCTATCCCTGCGATATCCCCAGATCCGAGCATCACTTAGCACATGGCTGGTCCTCAACATGTACCTGTTAATTCTTTGATGGATTGAATGCACATTGCTATATGCAACAGAAAATGTGTACATATGCAAAATCCTGATGCTTCAAGCGTGGGGAATTCAGAAAAGGTTCCAGAGAGTGAAGCACGTGTGTGGCAGGGTGTTCTCCAACTGAGCTTAGGGACGCAGAGGGTCATTGTCATGAGTTTAGACAACACCAGGAATATTTAGCATGAGGACGACATCTCATAAACACTTGGTCTTCTAGCTCCCTTTGGCTATCTTCATTCATTGCTCTCTCAGTCTCCTGATTGGGGGTGTAGGTTTCTGAAGCATGTTCCCCAAGGGAAGGCTGCGATCCTGTGCTCCTCCACCTGTCCCGGCCCTGCTCACATAATCACCTCTGCCACTTCCTTCTGGCCCATTCTTTTTTCTTGTCTTCCCTGCTGTTCTATCCGATTCCTCCTCCAAGGCTTCCTTCAAGCCTGTTCTGATCTCAGAAGTCTCTCTCCATCACCCCAGTGTCTCCTGCCCTTCTCTGATGGCTTATAGGAACTGGTCCAACACAGAACCAGCTAGAAGTTAGAATATTAACTGCTACTGTCTTGTGGCTGAATCATTTAAAAGTTGAGTTTGCCAACAACAAAACTGAGCATGTCACCAAATCAACAGTCCATTTATTCTTAAACATGCAGTAAGAAGCCCATCGGCCACCGACTTGTGAACAAGGATGCTAGAAAGAAAAGTGTACACAGGGTGGCCTGCAAGTGGCCCCCGAAAGTGACCATCCGTAAGAAAAATGGGAAATTGTAGCTAAAGGTGCTTTGATTTACAGAGTAGTCATGAAATTTTACAAAATATTCACAAAATTTTCTCTTTGTGGTGGTCATGTCCTTGTAAAATTTTGTAATGAGTGTTTTGTAAATAAAAGCACCTTTAGCGACAATTTCTCATTTTCCCTATGGATGGTGGTGTTTTTTGGGACACCCTGTATTTTAGAAAGAAAAAGAGGAAATACAGCGCCAGTCTCTGACTGGCAATGTCCTGCTAAGTTGGGATTTTGGAAGCCGGGGGGACTTGCTAATTGGCCTTCAGGTACTTCTGGCCATCCGTGCTTGGCTGCAATTTGGGGACCCTTCAAGAGGAAATGAGCTGTTGAATGTTGGGGTGTGGGGTTGGTTCTGTGCTGGACACCTCCTGGAAGCAGTGGGGTGGAGCACCGGCTCCCAGGGCCAGCAGTCTCTCAAGTCTGATAGTGTAGCTTGCGGGCTGCACGAGGCAGAAATCACGTCTCACACGTTCCTTGTGTGTGCTCTGCGTCTTGGCACATAGCCAACGCTCAGTTCTACTTCCAGATTTAACATGAGGACTTGTTGAATTGGCTTTGAGGGAGGAAAGGTAACTGTCTGGATCCCTGCTCACCTACTGTGTGTGTGTGTGTGCGTGTGTGTGTGTGTGTTAATTCCCACATCTGGACAATGTCATGACTGATACTCGGAAAGGATCTGAGTTGATACACACTCTACGCATGCCTCCAGTGTTCCCATCCAGAGAAACACACTATGGAGTATGCATGTCCCCAACGTCCAGCTGGTTTGGGGGTCGCTGGCCAAGTCTATGGCATTGGGAAAGCCACAGTCATCCCATAGGGTATCGAGTTGCTCTGGCTGAGTTTCTAAATGAGCCAGTGATTATCCACCAGGACCAGGTTGTTCTGATCCAGACGTTCAGGGTAACCAGAAATAATGCATAGAAAGGAATTATCACCACGCCACTGAGTTTGTGGATAAAAATGAGGACTCCACAATGGGACAGCACAGCCTGTGTGCCACTGTCCCCTGCAAACACCAGCACAACACAGACTCCATGGGGTAGGACCACTGGGAATAAGATGACTTTTGGAAAAACAGGTGCTCAAGAAAATTTGTAACAGTGAACACCAGATCTTTGTCAGCCTGCCAGCACCTATGTCCACTGTTCCTGGCACCGTGTACCTTTTGGCCACATCCTGGGTGTGGGTGGTGCTGTCAGTGCAGTGGTGACCAGTGAGGATGTCACCTGGGGGGTTATCCCCTAGGTTCTGCTCACATGGCCAGCCTGCTGAGACTCCTGATGAGCTGTTTAACCTAATGTGGCTGAACTATTCTGCTTCTTAGTGACCAGGCACTTGAGGGTGGGAGGAGAGCACCCCTGAGGGGGAATGGCATTGAACTTGGCTGTAGACAGAGCCCAGGTGCAGCACCAAAGTCTGCCCAGTTGCTGCCTGCAACTTTGCATCTCTTGTTGAATTTTATTTTTCCTCCTCAAAATTAAATGACGGAGCCATTGTGCACTTGAGTTTCCATAGTATAAATGTAATGGTCGGTCTTTTGACAAATGGGCTTTGAAACGCTCTACATATGCCTGCAACAAGCTTTTATCCATTTGGCTAATTTTATTCTTGGTAAGCCACGGAAGACAGGGGAAAATGGCCCTGTGATTAGATCTAGCTCAGAGACTGGGGGAGAGAAGTGGAATCTGAGCCGCCCTGCATAGCGTGAGCAAGCAGCCTTGCTTTGTATGGAAGGTGGAGTCCGAGCATCAGAGAACACGGGGCTGGCTGGGAAGGACCTTCCAGGTGCCCTGGACTTGTTGCTCCCACACTAACCCTCTGCCCTGGGGTTCAGAATCCCCTGGGGAAACTTTTTAGTATACACATGGCTGGTGGGCCAAAGCTATCAAAACCTCTGGTCAATCAGCCTGGGCATGTGAAGTTTTCAAAGTGCTTCTTGGGTTGGTGTTGGGCGGACATAGAACACGGTGTCCATAAAGTTTGTGTGCAATTTAAAATAGTGTGCAACTCAGTGTCTAGTAAGATGGGCTTGGTGTTAACTCTGGGTTTAGATCTCAGCTCTGGGCCTCTGGTTGCTCTCCTTGTGAAAGGGGGGGTGGGAAACTGTATATAAATGAGTTAAATGTATCACTCATTGGGTTTTTGCAAATAGTGCCCATGGTCACCCCTGTAGTGTTTCTAGAGCAGAGTACAGCATAGCTAACAAGATTAAGATTGTGGCAAGGCTGAAGGGTTAACTTGACAAACTGTTGACCCAACCCAGCTGCTGTCACAGCCCAGAAGTGGTGGTGTCCTAGGTGTCCCAAAGGTGTCAGCCTCCACATTCCTCCTGTGGACAGCCCAGCTGTCAGAGTCTGTCTCATCTGACCCTATGAGGCTCTGCTTCTGGAGACCGTGGCCAGCCTGTCTTTGTCCTTGTGGTCATGACAGCTGTTGGACCAGTCCTGGGCTGTGCTGCGTTTGACTCTGAATACCCCAGGCTCACTACTCTCCTGTCCCAAGAGCAGAGGCTCGGGCAGGAGGTCCTCCAGGGTCATAGCACAGGGTAGTTTCTTCTGGGAAGACCTCAGCACTGAACATCTGCAGGGTCCTCTGCAGATAACCCACAGGGCCTCATCCCTTCCCTGGGATCTCAAGTCAGGTTTCCTCTCCACCTCCTGGACCCAGCATGCCCCATGACTTCATAAGGATGAGCCTCTGCTAGGGGTTGGTAGCAGAATCTACCCGGCTGCAGATCCTGACCAGCTATGCACACAGTGGGCACCATGGCATGGACACCAATGTGGAGACTGCATTAGATGCACCATTCTAGCATTGGACCAGACAGCAAATTTCTTAGTCAGTTCACCCCACTGTGCAGAGTGTAAGACTCAGAGCTGGACACCGAGGAGAAGGTGGTGACATGGCCAAGAGGGCTCAAGGTGAAACCCCCTGGGGATGGTGCTGGGGAAAGTGCAAAAGGTGAAGTCTCTGTGTGGATCAGGTGGAAACAGGTGAGACCTGGTCAGGATCAGGCTCGTGGACGTGTCCCCTGCACAGTCCCAGGTACGGCACTCACTAGCGCCTCCACCTGGCCTACTGTCCTGCCGTTGCCATCTTGAAATTCTTAGCCATCTTCCAGCAAAGGGTTCAGTGTTTTCATTTTGCATCTGGGCCCTGCAAATTACGTAGCTGGTCCTGAACTTCCTTGCAGTTGTGCGTGGCCTACCAACCAACACCCACGGCATCCTGGCCTCTTCTTCCTCTTTCCAACTGCACACCTGCTGACCCCACAAGCCCTGCCTGTACACCGTGGTTGTCAGAGGATACACTATTCCACCGTACTTACCCCAAGGTTTCAAAGGAAGAAGCCGGCATCCTGACGTGTGCACAAACACACAAACACACACCCTCGCGCCTCCCAGGGTTAAAGAATCCCTCCTTGATGCAGTTCATACTGTGGCCGGGAGGACACAGAGCCTTTTTTTTTGTCCTCAGCAAACCTGAGGGGTTTTGGAAGATTTGTTCTATTCTTTTGGAGAAAGATACAGGTAGGTCAGTGTCTGCTCATGCCCCACCTCCCTGAAGTCCAGTTCAGGCCAGGCGCTGAGTCGCTACACCAGGGCAGGCATTCCCACTTCTGATCACTGTGCATCCCTCCTGGTCACGTCCAGACTCCTCTTTGCTCTGAGGCAGTGGACACAGCCACTACCCGCATTCAATGAGCCTCTGAATGGGAGTGCTTCTTGGGACCACCTGGTTCTTCGCTGGGTTGAAGATTAAGAGGAAGGAAAGAGAAATCCCATTGTCAACATCAGGCTTGTCATTTCAATGCCATTCTCAGGTGGAGCATCGAGCTGGCATAGTACCTTTGGGAGAAAGCGTCCCTGATTTTCAGTGGGCGTCTGCATGTGGCGAGGGCTGGTGGAGGGGACAGTGCTGGGGATGATGGGGGGCTCAGCTTCTTGCAGGAATCTCGTCTGGAACACGCCTTGCATAGACTCTGGAAAGGCAAACTGATTCTTCAACTATTCCTGGGGCTGCATAACTGGCTGTGGCAGCCCTTCCCTCCACCAGGCAGCACCTTCTTAACAAGCATGGCTCTCAGAGGTTCTTAGATCATTCACAGAGAAAACCAGCTACCTCTGGGGACCAGAGGGCAGAGAGTCACAGAATCCCACAGTCTAACACTTTGAAGGGGTTCTAGAGAAAGCAGTCCAGGTCAACCATCTCATTGCCTCAGTAAGCAGGCTGCAGCCTGAAGAGGAGGGGTGGGACCCTTGACAGCTTCCCTGACCCCAAACTGTCCCCCTGCCCCCAGCCCAGAAGGTTCTGCTAGAGGGTATGGTTTGGCTTCCAGCCCAGTTCCCCGTGGTTTGGACCAGCTGCACACACCTAACCCCTACCACAGTCTTGCTCCTGAGAATTCAAAATCTGAACTAGAGGCTCCGAGTGAGGGGTGGCCTTGGAGACCATGCACAGCGTGGCCTGCCCCTCCCTCTTCCATTATTAAAAGAGACAAAATCCATTTAGTGGAGAAAACAGATAGAAGCTGAAAGGGAAACAAAACCCAGTTGGCCCTGGAGAGGCAGAGGCTGTCAGTCCTCCCGCCCCTCCTGCCTCCAAGAATCTCATTCCAAGGAAGGGATCAGGGGCGCATCATCCCACAGGCAGCCTGTAGGCACAGCGTGCACGGCACAGCCTCGGGGCCCTCAGGAATCTTGTGGCCTCACATGCAGCCCTCCCAACTCTGACTTTGTCATGCTTCCCTAGATGTGAGATGTAAACCCTTTCACCAACGACCAAGAAAGGTTTCTCAGTTAGAACCTTCTGTGCACTGGCTTCCTGAGATGATTTTGGAGAGTTCCTATAAACGCATCTTTATGCCAACACAAAGGGCAAAATAATCACTTTCAACACATCTGTCCCTCAAAGAGACGTGGCCACTTCACTAAGCACATCATCCTCACCATCTCCTGGGCCCTGCTCTAGCTCTCCTGCCACTGTCACAGGTCTGCTGACAGAGAGGGTGATGCTCTCTGGACGGCCGGTTCTCTTCCACTTTGCTTTAGCTCTCAGCTCCCTTGCTCCTCAGTCCCACCTGCCACACTGAGGTTTGTGGAAGTGGCCTTGAATGCAGGGGTGGTGGCCTTTTGAAGAGGGAATCTTAATGGGGAGGCTCAGGCACCCTGCCTCCCAGGCTGCTAGCAGACTCTTAGTAAGATGCCCTGGACCCTGCCATATGCACCCTGAGCATGACACCCAGTTGGTTGTTATTTTACCCAGTACCCAGTTTATTTTTATTTTATTTTTTGAGACAAAGTCTCACTCTGTCACCCTGGGTAGAGTGTCGTGGCATCATCATAGCTCACAGCAACCTCAAACTTATGGGTGACCCTCCTTCCTCAGCCTTCTGAGTCGCTGAGACTACAGGTGCCTTCCACCACTCTGGCTACTTTTTCTATTTTTTAGTAGAGACAGGGTCTTGCTCTTGCTCAGGCTGGTCTTGAACTCCTGAGCTCAGGTGATCCACCTACCTCAGCCTCCCAGAGTGCTGGGATTACAGATGACAGCCACCGCACCAAGCTATCTCACCCAGTTTAAACCTGAGGTTTCATGAGGTTCTGTCAGTCATGCAATTGCCACAACAGAAAGACTTTTAGAACTTTCCTGGCCCCCCAGGTCCTCTTGGGTACCTTTGCAGACAACACCACTTTCATCCCCAGACCTGTACAACCACCAATGTATTTTCTGTTGCTATAGAATTTCATGTAAATTAAATCTGACAGCACCTAGTATTTTCTGTCCGGTTTCTTTTACTTAGCATAATGCTTTTGGGGGGCTCATCCACACTGTAGCCCATGTGAGTACTGATTTGTTGCCGAATATTACTTCATCGTACGGTTATATCACACTTCGTTTATACATCACAAGCTGTTGGACATTCAGACCCTTTCCAGGGTTCAGCTATTATGAAGAAAGCTCCTAGAACCATTCGTGTACAAGTCTCTGCACAGAGTGTATGTTTTAATTTCTCTTGGATAAATAAATACCTAGGGGTGGGATTGCTGGGTCATAAGGCACATTCATGATCAACCTTACGAAAGAATTTCCAAATTGCTTCCCCAGTTGATGTTATCATTTTACATTCCTGCCCTCGATACGTGAGTGTTGCCCCATATCCTTGTCAACTCTTGCTGTTGTCGGTCTTGGTAATGTAGCTGTTTTAGGGGGTGTATGGTGGCATCTTGTGGATTTTTTAAAATGGGAACTAAATGGTTTATTAGACTTAGTGATATACAAACACTACAATGATACTTAACAGGCTCCGATCATAGTCTAAGTTTCTTCTTACAAAAACTAATAATGCTTCAGCTGAGTTCTTTTTTTTCAATTGACATATAATAATTACCCATGTTTATGGGATAAAAAAAGGATTTTCCATATGTGTGTACATTGCGTAATGATCAAATCAGGGGCATTAGCACAGCTATCACTTCAAACATTTAGTATTTCTTTGTCGTGAGAACACTCAAAATTCTTCTGGCTATTCCGAAATACTCAGTCATCCTACTGTGCAATTGAATCTCAGAACTTACTTCTCTTATCTAAGGGTAACTTTCTACCTACTGATCAATCTCTCCCCATTCTTCCCTTCCTCTCCCTTCCCTGGTAACCACTGCTTTTATCAGACGGACTTTGTAAATTCCATATATGAGTGAAATCATGGGACATTTGTCCTTCTGTCCTGGCTGATTTCATTTATCATAACGTCTTCCAGGCCCATCCATGGTATCACAAGAGACAGGATTTCGTTTCTTTTTCTGGCTGAATAGGATTCCATCGTGTATAAACATCATTTTCTTTATCCATTCACCTGTCGATGGACACTTAATTTGATTCTATATTTTGGCTGTTGTGGCTAGTGCTGCAATTAACATGGGAGTGAGGAAATCTCTTCAACATACTGAATTCCTTTCCTTTGAACAGACACACAGTAGTGGGATTGCTGCATCATAGGACGTTCTAGTTTTAATTTCTTGAGGAAACTCCATGCTGTTCTCCACGTCCATCCTCACCGAATTCCCACCAATAGTGTAAGGGTTCCCTTTGACCTACGTCCTTACCAACACTGTTATATTTTGTCTTTTTTGGTAATAGCCATTCTAACTGGAGTAGGGTGATACCTTCTGGTTTTGGTTTGCATTTTTTAAAAGACTGGTAACACTGAGGCTTTTTTCACATACTTGTTGGCCATTTTTATATCTTCCTTTGATAAATGTCTACTAAGGTCTTTTGCTCATTTAAAATCAAATATTATTGTTATTATTATTTTGCTATTTGCTGTCTGAATTCCTTACATGTTGTGGATATCAGCCTCTTGTCACACACAGCATTTTCTTCCATTCTATGGATTGCGTCTTTAATCTGTTCTTTTGCTATGCAGAACGTTTTGAGTTGGATATAATCCCATTTGTCTATTTTTGCTTTTAGAGTCATATTCAAAAACTGGTTGCCTGGTCTAATGTCATGAAATATTCCCCCCGTCCGTTGTTTTTTTTTTTTTTTTTTGCACTTTTTGGCCGGGGCTGGGTTTTAAACCGCCACCACCACCATATTGGGCCGGTGCCGTACTCCTTTGAGCCCCGGGGGGGGGGGGGGGGGGGGGCGGGGGGGGCGGGGGGGGATGCTTAATCTTTATAAGGGTGTGGATTGTGGAAATTGAGTATTTAAGTGAGGATTAAATGTTGAAAGGATTTGGTATTTTTTT
>CAUYTI010145044.1:0-17911 GCA_963575145.1 Galago senegalensis
TGACAGCTGCAACCAAAAAAATAGCCAGGCGTTGTGGCGGGCACCTGTGGTTCTAGCTCCTTGGGAGGCTGAGGCAGGAGACTCTCTTGAGCCCAGGAGTTGGAGGTTGCTGTGAGCTGTGATGCCACAGCACTCTACCCAGGGGGACAGCTTGAGGCTCTGTCTCAAAAAAAAAAAAAACAAAGCCAGCACCAAAGTAATTTGCTCTTCTTAGGCCCTGAGACATTAGTTAAAATCAGTTATAAATTAAGGCAAGATCATAAATAGTAACTTTGATTCCAAATGTACACTGGGTTGACTCACTCTCTATTCTGCTTGCCAACTGTGTGACACCCCTACCTTGACCCAAAGAGGTCAGTACCTCACTCTGCATTGGAGGACTCCACAGAAGGTTCAATAAGATGATCACTTGCAAAATAAATGGGAAACGTTTCCATGAAGGTCCAGGGACCCCCAGGAACACTTTCCTGCTGACAATGTCATCCTTTATATTTTCTATACTGTAGGTAACCACACTTAATTTACCTGTCTTGCTTTTCTGCCACAGCAAGTCTATCAGCATCTGGGTCATTCGCTAAAATAATTTTGGCATTGGTCTTGTCAGCCAAAGCAAAAGATAAAGTCTGAAAAAGAGTAATAAAAGATTACTTAAGTCAAGAATCAAGTGTATGACAGTCTTTAAAAACACTCAGTTCTTTAGAACAAAGTGAGTACTTTCCCCAAATGAAGGCTGAGTTTTCTTTTTTTTTTTTTTTTTGAGACAGAGCCTCAAGCTGTCCCCCTGGGTAGAGTGCCATGGCATTACAGCTCACAGCAACCTCCAACTCCTGGGCTCAAGCGAGTCTCATACCTCCGCCTCCCAAGTAGCTGGGACCACAGGCACCCGCCACAACGCCCGGCCATTTTTTGGTTGCAGCCGTCATTGTTGTTTGGCGGGTCCGGGCTGGGGATTTGAACCCGCCACCTTAGGTGTACGTGACTGGCGCCTTAGCCAGTTGAGCTATAGGCGCTGAGCCTATATAGCACAATGTTATTGATGATGATGATGAGTCGACCTTGCCACCAGGGCTACCTATGCACACTGGCTTTGGTGAGCTATTGACTACCTAGCAGCAGTCCAGTGCCAGGTTAAGTGCTGGGCTATGACTATGTATGCAACAGAGTGAAGAGAGAGAAGCAGCCTCTGGAAGCTTTCTCAGGCCAGCTCTCAGGGTCCCCAGGGAACACAGTGCTACAGCAATCAACTTGCTAAGCATCAATTTTTAACTATAGCAATGGTAGCCATGGACACAATAACCATCACCACCCATCAAAATAACACTTGACATGCTCTATCAGCTCCAGGGAAGGCCCTTGGGTAAAGGGCAAAAGATTTGTGGAAAGACCCGAAACTGAAATATATTAAAAGAACATGATGAAAAACACAATTCTTTTTTTCCTTGTATTTCCAAACTTAGAAGGGGTGGGCTTGCTGCTCTGAAATGCTATTATGTATACGAGAACACAGAGCCAACTTAGAAAGAAGGAAAAATGTAGCTGACTCTGACATTTTAGTGGGCCAAGAAGAAAAGTCCTGTGAAGATTTAACAAAATTGCTCCCGGTGACATGGCAGGAAACCTTAGTCACATTTCTGCAAGAGTGCAACAGCCATTCAAACATCCTGGGCAGACATTGCTGAGAAACCCAGAATGAACCACTAGTTTAGAAGAATGTAGATGCCTATCCACCATCCTCCCCAAGTACGCTCTCTGGGCCAGACCGTCAGGGTCAGGGAATACTTTGGGGGCTTGAGGAGCTTCAGGCCAAGCTAACCCTTCACACCTGAAGCTCAGGCTGGAGCACTGTCAGCATGTTGGCTTCCTGGGCCATGTTGCTTCTCCCAAACTCCTAAAAGCTGCTCCAGACTCTCAGCCCTGCTCTCAACCTGATACATTAGTCAAGCTGTAGGAGAGAAGATGCTCCTAAAGCAGAGAAAATACCCACTAGGAATACAGCAGATAAGCAAGGGGGCGGGGGTGAGAGGATGTTCTGCTAGTTCCTAGGTCCATCGATGGAAAAGTCCAGGCAGAAACTACATGTTTGGAAAATGAAATTGTTCTATTAGCATCTACCACCAACCACAAGTTCCTCAAAAACACAACTTTGATAGATTATAGACAACTGTCTGAAGAGCTATAGTCTACAGAAAGGAACATAGTAAGGTCCCTGTGGAATTTTTCTGCAAACTCTGCAGACAAAGAGGCCACAGTCCCGGCACTTGGGGGACATTGGGAAGAATACCTAACTTGGAGTCAGATAACTGGCTCCAGCCTTGCCTCTGTCAACTGCTAGGTATGTGACCTTGCACACATGGGTTGCAAAGATTCACTTTCTCACTTAACAGTGATAATAATATGACCTACTTCCCATGACTGCTTCCCAAAGTCAAACTCCCTGGTACTGCCCTTCAATCCATTTACCGTATGTCAGGCACTGTGCAAGGTGTTAGGATATAAAAATACAAAGACACAGTCTCTACCTTGGAAGAGCTGTGAAGGGAGAAAAGTCAAGAAAAAAGTGGATACCAGGAAGGCCTCTGACAGGTAACCTTTGACTTAAGCCTTAATCTATTTATCACCCACAGTAAAAGAACCTAAGGAAAAGCAAAGGTATGCTTGTTATGAGACACATCGCTGGCTTTGTTTTGTTTTCTCTTTTGAGACAGTCTTATTCTGTCACCTGGGCTAGAGTGCCATGGCCTCAGCCTAGCTCACAGCAACTTCAAACTCCTGGGTTCAAATGAGTACTGGTTAGGATTACTGGTTTATTTTTCTGTTTTTAGTAGAGACAGGGTATCACTCTTGCTCAAGTGGTCTCAACTCCTAAGCTCAAGTGATCTTCCTGCCTCAGCTTCCCAGAGTGGCTAGGATTATATAGGAGTGAGCCATCATGGCTGGCCTAGATTTTTTATATATGTACTTACAATAGCTAAGATTATCAACACTTTACATGTAAATCATTTAATTCTTTTAACAACCTACCAAGTAGGTTCTATAATCACATTTATACTTTTATCAAGGAACTCAAGATAAAAGCAATGAACTCACCTGCCCCAAGACTAGGGTGACCAGATTTTAACATTTGTTAAGCGGAACAACATAGCTGGGGGGTGGGGGTGAGGGCGGGGTGGAGCGGGGGCGGGGCAGGGGACCAGGCAAGGCAGGGCAGGGCCTGACAACAATGCAGACTTTGATAAGCAGTTCTCGATAATCATTTCTCGACAATTATTTGTTATTATTACAGTTTAACATTATACAATTAACAAAAATAATATAAAACTCATATTCTGACAAAATAGCCACATGGCAGCCAAAAACCGTATATTCCCTTCCTGTTCTCCCACCCGTTGGTGCATTCTTTCCAAAAATCGGGACTTTTTTAAAACGCCCCAGGATGCAGGACAAATTGCTCAAAAGTGGGACGTCTGGTCACCCTACCCAAGACACAGCTAAAAAGTGGCAAGGCAGGGATTTGAATCCAAATGACCTACACCTGTGTCCCAGCTCTGAGCCAGGACCCTGAATGGTCTCCAAGCATCTTCCAATTTTGCTCTCCCCATTCTATGAGGTAGTAATAATTCAGCCTCACTCTTCTGATCAGAAAAACGTAGGTTCACAGAAATTTAATGACTGATGATCAATCACTCAGTGAAGGGACTGAACAAGAATGAGGATCCAGCTCTGTCTGACTCTACTGTCCATTTAATTTCCTTAACATTGATGGGCATGATGGTTAAAAATGCAGAGTCCCAGGCCCCACTTTCCCCTCCTATGTGGAAATCTGTGAACCTGGCAACTAGAAATCTGCATGTTCAGTAAGTTTGTATCCTGCAGCATGTTCTCTAAGGACTCAGAAAGGTACAAGGGGTCACTATTCATGTCCTTCCCAAGGGTTTGCCCAGCTGTGATTAAATAAAAGATGGATTCTCAGCCTCACTTCCTCCTCCCCCCAACTATAGCTTCTTCCATCCTGCAGAGAACCACTGGCAGTCAACCACAAAGGAATAGGTACATTGCTGGATCCAGTGAAAGCATTTTCAATGTCTCAGTTTGCTCAGTCTTCAGGTGTGCTCAGCATTTTTGTATCTCAAAACATCGCTTCCTGTCACCCACTGTGGTAGCTAATAACCTCTTTCCTCACTTTGTCCTTCCAAACTCCTGGAAAAAAGAATTTATACCAGAAGCCATAAACCTGTGGTCTGTAAGAGCAAAGACGTAGCTTATTTGTCCTTTCTTTTATTTTCACATAATGTGAATTAACTGTCAAACATTTAAGAAACTAATTACAAAGAAAAATTCAGATTCCACCTTCTCTTGAAAGATTAGAAAATCTGCCATCACTGCATTCCTGTACGGCAACAGCTGGCCAGAGCTGAGTACAAGTGGCCAGTCAGGTGCAGTGAGCCCTCTCCATTTCCACACCCCCACCACCATCACCTGGCTGCCTCCACTTGGCTAGCTTCACTCAGTACCACCTGGCAGCCCCAGGCAGCAGGCAAGTGCCAGTTTTCCATTCTGCAGCCCTGCGGGGAGGGTCAGGAAGCATGGCAGCACTGGGAGCAGCTGGACAAAATTAGAAGGCTGGGAATAAGCAGTGAAGGAAGGAGAGCCAGCAGTGAAGAGGGCACAGAAAGGCCTTTGGACGTATGTATGGCTTGCTCCAGAAGGAGACATCTGAGCCCTGAGAGAAAGAAGAAAGAGATTCAAGCATTTGGGAGAAAGCCTCCCATTCTGGTAAGGTTAAAGTCACCACTGAAAGCAAACATAAATACTGCCCAGAATTCTGCTTTACTAGCCCAGGTAAGAGCCAGGTGTGAAGGCTCACACCTATAATCCTAGCACTTTGGGAAACCAAGGCAGGTGGAATGCTTGAGCTCAGGACTTCAAGACTAGCCTGAGCAAGAGCAAAATCCCACCTCTATTAACAAAAAAATAAAAATAAAAATATATATAGAAAAACTAGCTGGGCATTGTGATGGGAGCCTGTAGTCCCAGCTACTTGGGAGGTTGAAGCAAGAGGATCACTTGAGCCCAAGAGTTTGAGGTTGCTGTGAGCTATGATGTCACAGCACTCTACTCAGGAAGACAAAGTAGGACTCTGTCTTAAAAAAAAAAAAAAAAAAAAAAAAACTAGCCTAGGTAAGAAGTCAAGACACCAGAAAAGCAAACCTCTCAACCATCTAAGAGAATTTCTGCTGACATCTATGTTCCACTATTTTCCTAATCTGCTCATATGGAAGTTATATCTTAGGAATCAACCCCCAAGGGATGGAAAAGGTGGGAAAGGGGACTGAGTTCTTGTGTGTGCTGTGAGAATATGGGTACAGCCAGGAGACTGCAGGCAGTACAGTGAGGTGCAGTTACAGTACAGCATGCAGCTACTGTCTACCTACACCACCGTCAACCTGCCTCCTCATCCTGCCCAGAAAACACCTACTCAGACCTACTTTACCTTAGTACTGACTCCTACCTGCACTTTCCCTTAACCATGGGCCCTAGCCAAGACAAGGAATAGACCGGCAGCTCCTCAGAAGAACCTACGTCTTTAATTTCTTCCTCTAAGAGTCTCTCTCAGCAACCAATATTGTCCCTCATATGCTAAGAGGCTTAACAAATGCAGCTAACTCAGAGGGATCTTCTCTCCATGAGGCTTTAACCTCATCCTCAGAACTCATGTGTCTTCTAGATCCTCACATCAGCCCCTGTTCTTCCTGAAGCGGGAAAACACCCCCCACCCCACTTAATTCCCTATGGAAAAGCTCCCCTACTCCCTAGAAGAAGTAAAGCCCATCAGTGCTACAAGCAGAAGGGATGGCTCCTCTCTGCCTACTCTCCTGACCAACCAACCATTTGCCTAGTTCTCAGAGATAACAGGGATCCTCGAAGGGGACTAAGAAAATAACTTGAGAAATAGCTATGGCCCCTTTTTCTATCTTGTTGGTGCTGCTTCCTTTATCCCCTTTCTGCCACACACCCTTGCTCCTCACTTACATAAACAGCCCAGAGTTACTACAAGCTTCAGGCAGGTCATCATCAGAATAAATATCCAAACCCAAGTTCTCAAAAGCATAAGCTTTCAAATCTTCCTTTGTGCCCTGCAGTTGTCCCTAGATTGGGCTGAGGTGGGAAGGCTTTGCTTCCCTTTCATAGCTCTGCATGAACTAACAGCTCTAGGCCTTGCTGTAGCCACTTACCCACACAGTTTCTCTATTCTCTGGCATTCCCAGGAAGTGCAGCTATCCCACTGGTCTTCTGATACCCTGGCTCCCGGCCCCACCTCGCTGAGAAGACTGTAGGGCAAGCAGTACTATAATAATTCTTCCCACTTTTTGAACAACTCTGAGTACTTAGCAGAGTTCTGTACACAAAAAATGCTTAAACAAATGCTGGCTGATTTATTAACTCATAACAACACAGGACCCCAAGACCCAAAGGCGAACATGACAAAGAAGATGGCCTTAGAAATTCCAGCACTGGCCACATCCTCTAAATGGCCCTAGAAATTCCACTGGCCGCATCCTCTAAAACATACTCCTTCTCTTCCAAAGTTATAGCTGCTATAAAATTGGTGAAAGACTCTTCTGGCTGTAGAGCCTGACTGTCAATGGCAGGCTTTCTCTTCCACCCTGTGGCCAGTCTTGGCTTCCAGTCTCCTCACATGTGTCCCCACTGTCTCGAGGTTCCAGCTGCAGTAACAGGGCCTCATTCAACATACCCATGAGGAAAGGCCATTCTTGGGAAGCTTGCTGCACCCTCATCCATGTTGCCTTTCTCCTCCCTCATCCCTCTTCTTTTCACTTTTCCTGATTCATTTCTCACTATAGGTAGTCCCTAAGTGACAAATATCTAGCTTACACGCAATTCACACTTACGAACAGAGCTATTACAGCAAGTCCCCAAGTTACAAACATCCACCTGATGTGTGACCCGCACCTAAGGATGGATTCAACTTAAGAACAAACCTATAGAACTTACCTTGTTCATAACTCAGGGACTGCCTGTAGTTATCTGTCTACAACCTTGTCTTTGGCTCTGCCGTGCCTAAAAATAAGGAACTACCAGGTAAAGGGGAGAGTGTAGGCTCACAGGATTGGCTGAGTAGTCATCAAAAGCTTTAGAGGGCGGCACCTGTGGCTCAAAGGAGTAGGGCGCCAGCCCCATATGCCGGAGGTGGCGGGTACAAACCCACCCCTAGCCAAAAACTGCTTAAAAAAAAAAAAGCTTTGGAAAGGGCACCAGACTATTTTCAAACAGAAACGCCGAGGGGATGGGTGGCACCTGTAGCTCAGTGGATAGGGCACCAGACACATACTGAGGCTGGCGGGTTCAAACCGGGCCTGGGCCAGCTAAAACAACAATGATTACTGCAGCAAAAAAAATTACCAGGTATTATGGCAGGTACCTGTAGTCCCAGCTACTTGGTAGGCTGAAGCAAGAGAATCACTTAAGCCTAATAGTTTGAGGTTGCGGTGAGCTGTGATGCCATGGCACTCTACCCAGGGCAACACCCTGAGACTCAGTCTCTAAAAAAAAAAAAAAAGTCGAGGGGATAATGAGCCTGGTCAAACAGAGAAGAACCAAGATTTGCTTTACTTGGAAGCCAGAAGAATTGCTGGGTGTTTTTACAGGTCCCTATGAGGCTGAACTTTCCTTCAACCAGCCTCAGGAAAAGATGATTTGTATTGTTGTTGTTGGTTGTTATTGAATAACAATCAGAAAAAAATTAAGAACTCTTCACTGTCCACTTATCACACCCACACTCTCTTTCCCAACCTTCCTCCTTAAGGAAAGCCCTGAAAGTTTAGGTTTTCAACCTCAATCATTTTTTCAGTCCCTTTTCTTGCCAGATGGTCCTTCTCCACTTCAGCACACATTCTACAGAGGTTTTAAGCTGTGTTTAAATACTTCCTGAAAGTTTGAACTGAGATGAGGGCTTGTTAGGCAATTCTAGGCCAAAGGAAATCTGGTTGGTTCCAAGACAGTTTAAATAACCTAGACATAGCTGTTTCTGCCAGTCTGGCAACTCAGCCTCTCAGCAAATGGCTTAACCTAATTCTGCTAGGAGGATGGAGCCCACACTGCCCAAGACCTGTCACCACTGAAAAAGATGACAGAACGTAGGCTTGTCCCACAAAGACCCTGCTCTGGGGGACAACCACTGCCCTTCCACTTCGGCAATAAGAATGTGGTGGATCCTAACATCATAACGATGACCCAAAGGCCACGGACCTATCTAATATCAGCACCTTCCCTCTGGTAAGCCACATCAGCCTGGTTGCTATTTCCTGTCCATGCTAGGAATATTTATGCCTCCAAGCTTTTGTTCAACTAATTCCTTCTATCTTGAATGTCCTCTGCTCCCATTCTTTCTTAAACACCAGTTCAAATGTCAACTTCTTTCTGAAGCCTTTCCTGACGCTAAGTCTTGACCTCATTCTCACCCTTCCCATGCTCTCTGGTCTACTGAATTCAACCTGATTGATGGAAAGATGCCTCCTCTGCTCTGGAAAAACACACTACTTAGAAGCTGTACTTTCTTGGAGGAGAACTAGGAAATAGTAAGAGCTAAAGGGAATGGGAAAATCTGAATGCCTTCATCTTCCCACTTATAGTATAGAGAAAAATCTCCCTAATGAGAATATGAAGACCAATGAGAAGTCATCTATAAAGAAGAGAGGATACTCAGAACCCAGAGGGAACACAGGAAATCTCTGGGTCAAGGTCTTAGCTTTCCCCCTACTATCAACTTCAACAACTCCCCCCATTCTCTCTCACTCTTTCAGCTAAATTTGCTTCCTATTTCATTGAGAAAATAGAAACAATGAGAAGAGACTCTCAATAAATTACAACCATATCACATTTACCCACCACAAGCATCAGTGTGGATTTTGCTGATTTTGCTCTCTGCTCAAAGCCCTCAAAAACACTCAAGGCTCCTTATGGCTTTTTTATCTCCTTCAAGTCCTACATGACTCCCATTCACTCAAAGGAAAAGTCAAAATCTTTCCAGTTACTTATAAGGCTCTTTTTCATCTGGGTCCCTATTCTACCTCCAGCCTCATTTCCACTACTCTTTCCCCCTGACTTTCCCCACTCCAGCCACACTGTTTCTCATTATACCCTCAAAGACTAGGCACATTCCTAGCCCAGGGCCTTCACACCTCTGTACCCTATAACTGGAAGCACTCCCTTAGAGAGCTCTGCAAATGTCATCTTCTTAGTGAAGTCTTCCTTGACTACACTGTGAACAATCAAAACCTTTCCCCACTCTGCTACCCCTCAGTACTCTATCCCCCCATTTTCTGTTTTATTTTTCTCCATAGCATTTATTATCTTCTAACATACTACTTTTCTACTAACTATTTTTATATAAACTTCACAAGGCTAGGCATTACTGTCTGTTTTGTTCATTGCTATATCTTCACTGCCCAGAATAGGCCCTGGAACAAAGTAGGACCTCAATACACATTTTTTGAATGAAAAAACATCTGCCACTGGCTCATAGTGGCGATCCCTGGACAGAGTGAGCAGTTCAGGCTCCACTATCTAGGCCTGGTCTTCAATCCCCTCCACCATTCTCAGGAAAAGGCATGACCTACTTGCAGCAACTACCCCCACTCAGAAAATTCAAAAAGGGGCCACACTCTCTGAGCACCGAAAAGATTCTGGGTAGTAGTGGCTTTAACCCAAGAAATCAACTAAAATTGCACTCTGAAAAGATTACAATGACTTTCCTATTATTAAATGCAAAAGTTCTGTCTCTGAGTTTTATGAATTATAGGACCTCCTTTCCTGATGTCTACTATTTTAGACACTACTCATCATACCCACTGAAGCACTGTGCACACCCCTGAGAGCAAAATATCTTTTTGTTCATCAAAAAAGAATACAGATTAGGGCTGAGAAATAGTGCAGAAGTAGAGAAAGAGGGATAGTTGTGGGTACCTGAGGCTTTTGTTTACTTACTTATTCGAACCCTTTGAGGGTGTCCTCCTAGCTAGGCCCCCATGTACTGTGCTATCCTCTGGCCCTTGCCCTTGAGTAGTTCCTCATCTTGCCTGAGATAAACAAGAAAAGATTTTTATACAGTGTAACAGAGCTGTGATAAAAGTAGGAACACAGAGCTCTGGGAGCAAGGAGAAAGACACCTAATCAGGTAGACAGTATAGATGTCCATGAGGACTTCTAGAGGAGACAGGAAATGATACTGGGCTGAGTCATACAGGACTTGAAGGAGAAAAAGAAGCCAGAAGAAAAACACTGCAAGCAGAAGAAAATCCATAGGCAAAAGCCAAGGAGATTTTGAAGCAAGCAGAGATTACTCAAATAGGGACACAAAAAGTGATTATTCTAATGGGAAACACTGATAAATTAGACTATATATTCTTTTTTTTGGAAACAGAGTCTATGTCTCCTTTGGTAAAGTGCCGGGGCATCACCTCAAACTCTTGGGCTTAAGCAATTCTCTTGCCTCAGCCTCGCAAGTAGCTGGGACTACAGGCACCCGCCACAACACCAAGCTATTTTTTTTGTTGCAGTTATCATTGTTGTTTAGCTGGCCGGGGCCGGGTTGGAACCCACCAGCCTCAGTGTATGTGACTGGCGCTGCAACCACTGTGCTGAGCCAAATTACACTATATTAAATAAGAAATTTATTCATTTTTTAAAATGCTATTTAGAGACTAAAAGGAAACCTACAGAATGAGAGAAAATATTCCCAATAGATCTATCCAACAAAGGACTCATATTCAGTATATATAAAACTACCCAAATGCTCATCAACAGAAGAACAGAAAGGAATTATGGTATATTTACACAATGGATTACTACCCAGCAATGAGAATGAACAATCTATGGCTACATATACCAACGTGGATAAATCTCTCACATACTATGTTGATCAAAAGAGCTAGATAACAAGAGTACATATTACATAATCCCATTTGTAGGATATATAAAAACAGAAACATAAATCTATGCAATTAGAAGCCAGGATAATCATTGCCTATGGGGGTGTGAGGGATTATCCAGAGGGAGACAGGATTCTCCCACATTGATAATACTTTGTTTCTTGATCTAGGTGTTAGTTACATGGTTCAACTGTAAAGATCTATTGAGCTAGATACATATATACTATCACATTTGTAATATATACTTCATTCAAATGTTTTAAAATAAGCCAGCACAGTGGCTCATGCCTGTAATCTCAGCAATTTAAGAGGCTGAAGGCAAGAGGAACACTTGAGCCCAAAGTTTGAGGCCCACCTAGGCCCAACACAGTAAGACTCCATCTCTAAAGAAAAAAAAAATTGTTGTAGCTCAGTGGTTAGGGCGTTGGCCACATGGATCAGGGCTGGTAGGTTTGAGCTCAGCCCAGGCCTGCTATACAAAAATGACAATAACAACAAAAAAAATAGCCAGGCATTGTGGTGGGCACCTGTAATCTCAGCTACTTGAGAGGCTGAGGCAAGAGAATCACCTAAGCTCAAGAGTTTAAGATTGCTGTGAGCTATGACACCACTGCAGTCTACCGAGGGCAACATAGTGAGACTCTGTCTCAAAATAAATAAATTAACTAATTAATAAACCTCACTTAAAAAAATAAAATAAAATATGGGCAGGCCAGGTGAGGCGGGTCACGCCTATAATCCTAGCACTCTGGGAGGCCACAGGTGGATTGCCTGAGCTCACTGATAGAATCAAACCTTAGCCAAATAGGGTGGACCCACTGAAAAGAATCAACCCCCCTACCCTCTCCCCCTGGATGTCCCACCTGGGAAAGGTAAATGGGCCAACCCCTACCCTTACAATGGATGCCCAGGAAAGGGCATGTCCCAATCCCCACCTCCTGACCTTTAAACCCCTCATTCACCATTACCCATGTGTGGATTTCTTCCTGTTTGGAAATCTCACCCAATCTGTACCCAGGTGGAATAAAGCCATTTTCATCGCATAAACCAGGCCTCCATTTTCCTCTCGTCTCACGCCTAGGAATAAACTTTTATCTTTGAAGATTGTAACCTTCACTTATGAGTTTGAGACCAGCCTGAGCAAAAGTGAGACCTCTGTCTCTACTAAAAAAAGAAAAACTGAGACAAGAGGATCATTTGAGCCCGAGTTAGAAGTTGCTGTGAGTTATGATGCCACAGCACTCTAAACAGGGTGGCAGCTTGAGACTCTGTCTCACAAAAATAATAATAAAATAAAATAACGGACAATGCATAGCTCAGCAGATTTAGGAAGATTAGATTCACAGAACAAGATTATCAAGAAGTAGTAAAGACAGGTCAAGACTGGAGGATCACCTGAGGCCAAGAGTTCTAGATAAGCCTAAGCAATATAGTAAGACCCCCATCTCTTAAAGAAAAAAAAAAAAGCCAGGAGAGGTGGCACATCTATAGTTCCAGCTACTCGGGAAACAGAGGTGGGAAGATGACTTACGCCAGTAGTTTAATGTTTCAGTGCACTGCAATGATGCTACTGTACTCTAGCCTGGGCAAAAGAGCAAGACTTTGTCTCTAAATAAATAAATAGGAGTAGTAATAGAGAGTAACTCTCAAGCTGTACATCTTAGATCATCAGGGCTCAATTTACTTTTAGAGAGAGACAAGCCCCTTTGTTCCTCAATTTTGGAAGATGACATAAGAAAGTACACCTACATGACCAGGCTCTGCTGGTTCTGCAAAACTTATTTCATTTAATTGATGTAACAACTATATGAGATAGCAGCTGTCTTTCTCTTTGTTTTATGGATAAATAAACCCAGGCGCAGGGAGGTTAAGTAGTTTGCTCAGAATATCACAGTAAGTGGCAGACTCCAGAGACTGGAGAGGTTGGCCCTAGGCTCTATAAATGATACCAGAGCACACTGGTCTCTGCTGCATCTTGTGGCAGGAAGCCACATTCCAGCCCAAATATACCACTGTCACCCAGCTCTGTCTGGATAGAGTTAGAAAATGAATGGAAGAAAGTCCAGTGGCTGTTCCCAAATGCCTGGTGTTAAAATCCCATATTTCTTTAAGCCATGTAGTTCAGAGAGCTTTGAATCAATACAAAATAAAAGAAATGTGCAACATCATTCTTGTCCACCTAGGGGTGGAGGAGCTCACACATACAGACTCTGGTCAAAGAAACGCTTCCCCCAACAATGCAGTTCTACTGGAGGTAAGACCACAGACAGGTGGAGTGTGTCCATCCGTCTGACTCCGTTAAAGGTCATTACGGAGACAGCATTTGCCTCTTACCCCTCCTTCAAGCAGAGCAAGTGTTACTTGGCAAATGCAGGTCTGTGTTTCTCAAATAGTGTGCTGAGATACCCCAGAGCACCATGGTAAACTCACAGGGATGCTGCAAAATATTTTAAATTTTTGAGGGAAACAAATCAATACTCAACATTTGTCAGATTCCCTATGGGTTCACACATTGCACTACATTCTTTTCAATGAAGTCATTTCTTTGTGAAGCTGGGGTTTTCACAGTTGCTATGATAAAATGCAAGTACCGTGTGAAAAGCAATGTGGAACCAGAAATGAGGAAGGCAGTGATGAATCCAAGGTCTGAGATATCTGCGTAGTACCCAGTATATCCCATTAGTAAGCAATTGCTGTTATTTAAGAATGAAAAAAAAAAAAAAACACTTTTCCCTTCAATTTATGTGTATCATTTTTTCAGATGGCCAGTCAGTTGTTAGGATATAAATACGTATTAAATTGTTTAACACAATAACTGCCATGTGAGTTGTATGTAACTTATGCTGTTTTGAGGTTGGAACCTTGTGAAATATATAACTCATAGACCTCTTGAACTATCTTGACCTAATAAAACACCATAGCCCCAAGGGAAAAAAAATAATTTTTTTAGTATGGCAGTCAGCGTATTAAATCTAACTACCTAACAAGTTAAACTTAGGTATTTCTTTTGTTCTATGACTACTATAAAAAAATTATTGAAACACTAAGGCCCATGGATGAAGAAGGTGTGGGAGCCTCTGCAGAAGATGTTTTTAAGTCTCTGTTCATGAAGCCAAGAGGGGTTCTCAGGGCAGACCCAACACTGCCCGAGAAGCAGGCAGGAAGCAATACTCAGGCGAACAGGCAAGCACACTCAGAGCTGGCGGCAGAACAGCCCCTCTGCCTGAACAGAAGTAGCTGCACATCAGCTTCCTCTTGGCCCACCAGCCCTGCACATCTGTGTCAGCCTCACCCCAGGCTCCCAGGCTCCCCTCTGAACTCGCTCCCTGAAAAGCGCTATTCAGCACCAACCTCATGAATAAAACCCAAAGCCACCCCAAAGGCCAGCTGACCAGCAGGGGACTTCTACACATGTTCAGACTTGAGTAAAGTCCACAAACCAAACTATTAATCCACAGAGAGAGGGAGTTATGGGAACCAAGGAGAGGGCTTCCACTGACAGCTCCTCAACTGAGAGGCTAACTCAGGCTTTTTGGGTAAATATTTGCATGAAAATAACTTCTTTGTTCCCAAGGGGTTTTCTTGCCAGCTACACTCCCTCCCTCCATTCTTCCCTGAAGTCATAATCCTCTGTTGGTGACATCACAGCTATTGATATACTAGCCAACTGTTGTGATGTCATAGGACTCAACTTTTGTCACTTTAGATGGGGGTTGGGTGGAGAATGTGACAAAGGACAAGAATAAAATACAGTTATAGAGCTGGAATTTGCTTTTCATAATTTCCCTGGTAATGAAGGGCAGTAACTCAGAAAAGGAAAGGCAAGTCACTGGCAGCAAAGCTGTGTATAGATTCGCCTATTCCAAGGGAGGATAGGGCGGACAGAGAGAAGACAAAAGAAAGGGGTTTTTAATTCCAGAATTGGCCAAACATGAAGATGTTTTCTGAGGATGTTTTCCAAGTAGAGGACCTCTTTCCATCATCTCTCACCTGGGCCCACAGTAAGTAGAGAAAAGCAGAAAAGGAGGAGAGGTTTCAGGCTGGAACACTCCCTGGAAATAAATGTTTGGGATATTGTATTGTGTGTGGACTCCACACTGGCAGAGAGACAGACTCTGTCATTTGGACTGCGTCCTAAGGATAGTGACCAGGATGGAGAGGGCACTCAGAGGCATGTCATAGGAGAAATGACTGAAGGAACTGAGAATGTTTACCCTGGAGAAAAGAAGACTGTGGAGGGGGAGGGGGTTAACTGCCTTGGGAATTCAGAAAGGCTCTCATGTGAAAAAAGGATAAGATGTGTTTTCTATGGTTCCCCAAAGAGACTTCAGACAAGGAGAAGATCCAGAGAGGCTGAAATGAGGAAGTTTTTATTCTTAAATTCCAATAAGCCAGGCATGGAATATTTGCCAATGTTCCCAGCTACTCAGGAGGCAGAGGCAGGAGGATTGCTTAAATCCAGGAGTTTGAGGTTGCTGTGAGCTAGGCTGATGCTACCACACTCTAGCCTGGGCAACAAAGTGAAACTCTGCCTCAGGAAAAAAAAAAAGGAATCTCTGTCCTAACCATTTACCTTCCCCATAAATGTAGAAGTAATTGTGAATGAGGTTTGCAGAGCTTAGAAGATAGTCTAAGGCGGGGCAATAAGAGAAGATCCCTTGCAGTGAGGCATCTTGCTTCTCTAAGTCCTTAAGCACTTGTTTCAAAGCTGGGTGCCAGTAATTTATAAAGTACTTTTATTTCACAGGCCTTCAGGAGTGTTTGAAATAGTTATATCCAAAATTACTAGACTCACAAATGCCAAAAGTCTATTTTCTTTCTTTTTTTTTTTTTTTTTTTTTTTTTTGAGACAGAGCCTCACTGGGTAGAGTAGGTAGAGTGCAATAGCATCAGAGCTCATAGCAACCTCAAACTCCTGGGCTCAAGTAATCCTCTTGCCTCTCGTTCAGGCTGGGCTCAAGCTCCTGCACTCAAGCCACCCACCCACCTCGGCCTCCCAGCGTGCTAGGATTATAGGCATGAACCACCATGCCTGGCTCAAATGTGATTTTTTTTTTTTTTTTGAGACAGAGTTTCACTATGATACCCTCAGTAGAGTGCTGTAGTGTCACAGCTCACAGCAACTTCAAACTCTTGAGCTTAAGCAATTCTCTTGCCTCAGCCTCCCAAGTAGCTGGGACTACAGGTACCCGCCACAATGCCCAGCTTTTTGTTGTTGTTGTTGCAGTTGTCACTGTTTAGCTGGCCCAGACTAGGTTCGAAACCACCAGCCTCAGTGTATGTGGCTGGCACCATAACCACTGTGTTACAGGCGGCAAGCCTCAAATGTGATATTTTCTAATGTGGTTTGTAAACTGGCTCTGGAAGCAACTACCAAGAGGCCTCAAAACCTTTGGGTTATCAGTCAATTTAGCTGCGTAACTGTGGACCTGACCTATGGATACAGTTGCAAAGTTCCCAGTCTCCCTGTGGTAAGCCTAAGGAATGAGCGTCCAGCCTTCTCCTGGACCAGTCAGCATGCTCCCCAAGTGGCTCCCAGCACTCTAAAGCCACCCAAGTCACAGATGACTCATGCCATTGCTGTTTGTAATGAGGTCTGACATGTATTTAAGCTCTTGTATATTTTCATATTTGTAGCCTACAATTAGGCATTTTTGAGGGATGTAGTTGACTAGTGGTTCTGTTCAGTGACCTGTAATTATTCACACGGGCATCATGGCCAATCCCAGCAGCTCTCAGGCCTAGGGGCAACATGAGCTCAGATCTCATGGAAGAGTCTGCAGGTCCAGAGGGTACTACTGGCAATGTACCTCAGAAGGGCCACACTGCCCTTCCTTGGTTGCTCATGAAGGGCAGGCCTTTCCTCCCCCTGCCAAATCCAAGTGCTGGCACATTTGTCCATCCAGTGATAGCAGTGGACACAGTCTTCATTACCAAGGCAACAGCAATATAAACGAATTTCTAAAATTCCCTATAAGTTTCTCACCTGAAAGAAAAAGGATCACAGACCCTACCCCACAGAATTCTGCAGTCAGCTACTATGTGGCTGGGCTGTGAGAAAAGACACAGCCCCCTCTCCGAGCCAGCCTTTCTGCCACCAGCTGCAGTGGCCTCACTGCTCCTAATGTTCCCCTGTACAAATGCCCACCACACAGCTTCCCCACTACTTCCCTGGTTAGGATGGAAGGGCTGGCTCAGCATAAAAGATTTGCCCCTTGCCACGTTTCACATACATATTTGGCTCCAATAAAAACAGTCTCTTGATTTTCTTTAATGGCAGCTCAAATCCCGATTCAAAATATAATTAATGATACTGACACCAGCCAGCCCTGTGCAGCTATGAAATACACCTGTGGCCCACTCTTAGCGCAGCATACACAATAAGTAAAAGCCTAAGGACTTTAGAGCAGTGGTTCTCAACCTGTGGGTCGCGGCCCACAGGAACTGTATAAAAGACTCGCAGCATTAGGAAGGTTGAGAACCACTGCTTTAGAGAGCTTTATATTTTGCAAAAACACTTCATATATTATCTCAGTCAGTCTACCAATAAGCCCAGGAGATTAAATGCAATAGGTATTACTTCCGTTTCACAAAGAAGGAGACTAGGACTCAGGGTGGCTACATGTCTGGCCCCAAATTCACTCAACTATTGAGTGCAGAACCAAGTTTAGTGCTGCTTTGTAGCTGTGTGAACTTAGTTTCTTCATATGCCAGCAATTAATAGTAGCTACCTCTTACAGTTATTATAAGAATAAATGAATTAATCTGTGTAAAGTGCTTAGAATGGTGTCTGGTTCAGAGCTGCCATTATTATTATCAGCATCTTTTTTTTTTTTTGAGACAGAGCCTCAAGCTGTCCCCCTGGGTAGAGTGCTGTGGCATTACAGCTCACAGCAACCTCCAACTCCTGGGCTCAAGCGAGTCTCTTGCCTCTGCCTCCCAAGTAGCTGGGACCACAGGCG
>CAUYTI010145045.1:0-18755 GCA_963575145.1 Galago senegalensis
TTTTTTTTTTTTAAATATGGAACGCTTTACAAATTTGCATGTCATCCTTGCACAGGGGCCATGCTAATCTTCTCTGTATCATTCCAATTTTAGTATATGTGCTGCTGAAGCGAGCACACCCACCCATTCTGTCACCGAAAAACCCTTCTGATCCTAAAGACTTAACAAGCTCAAATGAGTCCAGCTTCCTGAAGCCTTTTCTGATGCCCAAGCAGTGTTCAGAGGGGCTCACCTACCACCACCATCACCCGCAGCTTGAGTGCTCATCTGCCTCCCTCGCTGGTCTGTGACCCTGGCGGCCTCTCACCACAGCCCCCACCCAGCAACATGCCAAGTGATGTCATGGCAGTGGTCACTCCTATCTCAATAAGCTTCTGAAACTTTAGAGCCAGAATTGATATTTGGATCATCAACCAGGTGGGTTAAGAGGAGTTATGTAATGTTAGTTTCAGAAACAACCTGTCATCAATGAACTTTCAAAAAGCTCTTTGTGGGCCAGGTAAAGTGGCCCATACTTGCAGTCCCAGAGGCAGGTGGATCACATGAGCTCCGAAGTTCGAGGCCAGCTCTGAGCAAGAGGGAGAACCCCTGTCTCTAAAAAAAAAAAAAAGCTGGGCATTTGTGCCGAGCACCTGTAGTCCCAGCTACGCAGGAGGCTGAGGCAAGATGATCACTTGAGCCCAAGATTTGAGGTTGCTGTGAGCTATGACACCATGGCACTCTCCTGAGGGTGACAGAGTAAGATTCTGTCTCAAAAGAGAAAAAAAGGTATTCGCCAAGCTCATCGCAGGATGTAAGGAACATGTGGCTGGAGCTGCCGTGACACACAGCATAAGCTGAAACCAGTTCTGACACCTCAGGAAGGGACACATCGTCAGTATCACAAACCCCAAATTGCACCACATCAATTGTATTCTGCTCTAATCTGGGGCTAGTAAAAGCCAACTTCCTGGGTGCTTTGGCTCCTTACAGAAGGTTCCCAGTGCAGACGTGGCACTAAAGCCTTTGAAAATGCACAGGTGACACGGTGACAAGACGAAAAGGTGCAGAGCACCAGGGCTGATTTCTTACATTTTCTGCAAAAGCACCTCTGCCTACAGTGCCCCGATGGCTCTCCTCTCTAAATGTCTGGCATATTGGGGGGGGAGGGGTCTCTAAGGATCCTTGAATACTTCTTCGATGGCACTTCTCTTCCTGAGTATATGTCACACCTCCACCTTTAGAGCGGCAGCTATAGGATTTGAGGGACTGTATCTGGGCCTTCATGGGCCCCAAGCTCTAGAATATACCTGGCTTGGGGTAGACGACAGTGAACTGGGCAGTGAGAAAAGGCACATACCACAGGCAGCAGCACCCCTGCCCCTTCCTTCAGAAGTGGCTCAACACAGGCAGTTCGCTGGAACTGTGATGACACGCAGGCAGTCTGCGGTTTGAACAAACCCGGCCACAAGGTGCTTGAAGCACGCCCTGAGACTGAAGAGGTCTGCTTCTCTAGACTGTGCACGACCAGGATGAAGCCAGGAAAGGAGCAGATGTCATTTGGGGATGGGAGAGGTCGTATCAACCCCAGGAAGGGAGGAAGGGGCGGAGGGAGAGGGGAGACAATAGTGAGAACCCACGAGCCATTCGTCTTCCACACAGGCTGCCAAGGAAAGAACGGAGAAAACCCACAAGAGGAAGAATGCAGACTTTGTCCCCCTTCCTTCTCATGTGTGGATTCCATTCTCTCCTTCTCTACCACAAAAACCTCTTAGAAATGAAGTTGCAAGCAATTCTTTCCAAAATAGAAACAAAAACAGATAATAAGCACACAAGTGAAAGACAGTAAGGACACACAGATAACTTCAGCCCCCTTCACGACTTAAGGCCCACAATTTTAGATATTTCACATAGGTCTTGTATGTATCATTACAGCATGCTGAGTATCACATATGTGTATAGTACATATGTGTATCTCGTCTATGTGTATAGTATATGTATATCATCTATATTACAGGTGTTTTCTAAACCTATACATTAATTCAACTATTCAAAGATTCAAGTTCCTATACACTGAATTTGGCAAAAATAGACCTGGTCCTTCTTCCAAGGTGCTTGCAGCCTGGAGTCAGACAGACAACACACACATTCTAATAAAGAGACCATCATTAACCCTGTGTTCTGGGGGAGTGTGTCTCAGAGGAAGCTTGCAGGGAGCTGGCAGAGGCTGGCCTTTGCTACGGGCAGCAGGTGGGTGTCCTCATCCCTCTGAGGAAGTCGGAACTCACTTGAAATCCAAAGAATCAAGCAACCAGAATATATAATATGTAAATATATAAACCAAAGAAAGGCAATGTGGGCTCGGCGCCTGTATCTCAGTGGCTAAGGTGCCAGTCAAATACACCAGGGCTGGCGGGTTCAAAACCGGCCCCGGCCTTCCAAACAACAGTGACAACTACAACAAAAAAATAGCTGGGCATTGTGGGGGGGCACCTGTACTCCTAGGTACTAGGGAGGCTGAGGCAAGAAAATTGCTTAAGCCTAAGAGTTTGAGGTTGCTGTGAGCTGTGATGTCACAGCACTCTACTAAGGGCAACACAGTGAAACTCTGTCTCAAAAAAGAAGAAAAAAGAAAGAAAGAAAGGCAATGTGCACATCTATCTTCTAGCCACTCCTAAAGGCATAAAGGGAGGGATACTTGGGAAGCCTTTGAGAGGAGGCATCAAAACTTGAACAGGTGCTCAGTGTCCACACTCTGAGGCCTTAAACACAGTGGACAGAAAACAGAACTCGCCTTATTTGCATTTTCCTAGGACATCACCTCCTGGCTGCAGAACTACCTGCAAGCCTGTGGTGTGAGCTAACTCAGTGCTGGAATGTGCTGCTGGGCAGTATATACTGCCTTGGGCCCCTCTGTGACCCTCCAGACATGTGCTAACAGAAGTACCGTCTCTAGTTATTTTATGAGCCAGGTATAACACTAAGCTTCCTGGGATTCATACTGATGTTGCGGATGAAATTTGTTTGTGCAATAAATTGTTATGAAAGTGGGACTCTGATGAATAGACCACATGACTGCCTAAATCTCGTTTCCATAGAAAACCAGCTAAAATTCCCCATCCTTCCTCTAAAAGTTATCTGTGTCTCTTATCAGGTAATAGTCCTTTGAAGAAATGCTCTGATAAACTACCTAAGGGGAACTTCAGTAATTGTTTTGTGAGCTGTTTTCCTTATAGGAAACAACCAAAAATAAGATTATGGTCTGACTTATCACCTTAATTTAGCAGGCTAGCTTCCTGTAAGCCGCAGCAGACCTCACCAGCCTCACGCGGGCCAGCTCTTAGCTGCTCTGTGGGCACTGACAAGGCTGCCAACACCTTCCAGGGTGACTTTGCTCACATTCTTCCTCTCCACCAAGCTCCCCCCACCCCCAGAGTTTAATATCCACAACCCCAAGGTCTCTCTTACTTTTCCAGCTTAAGTCAGCTAATCCCCAAATGGGACATCAACCTGCATGCATTTAGCAACTCCCACCTGAGAAAATGAACTGGCCATTTTCATACCTGAAGTGCCTGTCCGGCTCCTGGCTCTCTACTCTCCAACCCTTCCCGCTTCAGGGAGCTTTTCCATAATAACAGCCCCAGCCTCCGTTTCATCCCTGTAGTTCTGATAGCCCATATGCAAAGCAATCTAACAACTCACTCAGCCGGACCCTTGAAAAGCACCTACAATCCATTCCACTGTCAGTTAATAACTGATTCTCTTCCACTTTGGATTCCATTTCCTAAGTCTTTTGCAATCTTGCAGGGTCAGAAACATGCTAAGTATTCCCTAAATGCTGCGGACGTGCTGAAAAATAAGACCACAAAGAAAAGGAAGAAGGGACTGCATTGCAAGGTAGAGTTGGACACAGCTTACTCCCTCAGGGGTCACAGCTGTGCTCACCTCAACAGATGTGACTACTTGCCCACTCTGTGCCAGGATCTAGGCTAGGCCCCATGGTCTTTTTTTCCTAATATTTAGGTATCCTTAGAAAAGACATATGGTCTTAACTTGGAACTTACTGTGAGCTTACTGTAACGATTTCTCAATCAAAGATGATGGACTATAACATCTTCTAATAAATAAGAAAATATTTGGATGTACCAGCTTTCAGAAAATGGGAAACTGAATAGCTGTGCCAAAAGTGGTTTTACCCCCTGATTGCAACACAGGCAAAATGACAAGCACACGGACAGACATCAAATCCACTAACATGTCCCGCTCTTAGTATCCCACAGGGGCAGTGCATTTACAAAACACTATCTACCCCTTCGCCTCTGGAATAGCACAAGATAGCAAGCTATGTCAAGCACGCCCCAGAATTCTCTCCTAGAGGGTTCTTGGTAAGCCTTAGAAATAGCTGCACCCAAGGCAAGTGCAATAACATCACCGGACTTAGCAGCAACAGCGCTCCGGAAACCTCCTAGCAGCCAGGGAAGGCTGGGCAGCAGCCCAGACAGTGAGGACTGAGGTCAGCAACCTGACTTCTCCCAATGAGAAGCAGGTGTTCTAGAACATACCCTTTCCATCAGTGGTATTTTTTAGTCCAGCATCATTAAACCCTCCCCTTTTAGACAAAGCAATGAAAAGGAAGAAAATCCCTAAATACTAGGAACACATTTTGTTTTCCCTTTAGCCAATTAAGTCTGCTGTTTGGTAATGTCAGAATTTCAAATCTTCTACCCTTCAGGGAGGGCACAAAATCTAAAGCAGTGCCAATATTTGGATGCATCCAGAGATGTCTGCGTCTATGCTCTCTATGATTTGGGGTTATTAGGAAAAGGACCACCCGTGGAACGAAACCGTCTACCACGCTCTTCCCTAGACTTAAGGTTAAATGTTGAAGGAAATACTAGTTACATTTCTGAAGTTCAAGGCTTGCTTACTCAGTCCAACCTACTCATGGCTAATATCCTTGATCAAAACTTACACAAAAATCAGTAATAATAAGAAAAAGTCTGTCTTCTAGAAATGGTTTTAGCATTTCTGTGACTTTCATCAGATGTCTGTCTGAAAGCCCCATTAGCCTGGTAGTGGGGATACCTCTGTTCCCTAAAGAAGCACCAGGAAAGATCCCTCCTTTCACAGCACAGGAAACAGGCTGGGATGAGGAAGTAGTTGCTGATACAAGGATAGGACAGTAAAGAATTCCTAGAGTCCTCTGGAGTTGGTGCCAGGCAGGTGAGAGACTACAGGCACAGGCTGCAGACATCACAGGGAGTGAGTGATCAGAAGATGGGCAAGGAGCCAGGGAAGCCAGGGCTGGACCAAGAGGCCCATATGGCCAACAGCAGGGGTCTGCGTGCACTCCGAGTTCTGGAGCTGGAAGGGGAGACCTCCGGGATCAGCCAGCCCAACCTTTATTTTGCAGGGGCTAAGAGCTATTCAGCAACTTGTTCAAGGTCACAAAACAGACGAGTGGAAGGACAAGGGAAGACAGAATCCAAGCCGCCTATTTTAAAAGACAAGGAAACAAGGCCGGTGCGGTGGCTCACGCCTGTAATCCCAGCACTCTGGGAGGCCATAGCGGGCAGACTGCCTGAGCACAGGAGTTTGAGGCCAGATAGAAAAACTAGCTAAGTGTTGTGGTGGGAGCCTATAGACCCAGCTACTAGGGAGGCTGAGGCAAGAGGATCGCTTGAGCCCAAGAGTTTGAAGTTGCTGTGAGCTGTGATGCCATCTCTATCCATGGCTACAGAAAGAGATTCTGTCTCAGGAAAAAAAAGACAAGGAAACAAATGTTGTCACATTCAGCTAATTATATCAATTCCTCCCCTTATTTTCAAAGATATATTTTGACTCTGAATGATTTAGCTAACACAGGAAGCCAGAGCGCTGTGGTTACGAGCCCAGACTGGAGCCAGACCATCTGGGTTTCATCCTGGCAGCTCTGGCACCGACAATGCTACCTTGAGCAAGTTGCTTCACCTTTCTGTGACTCAGTTTCCTCCTCTGTCAGATGGGGGTGATGACAGCAGCTACCTCGCGGGGTTATGAAGCCTGCTAAATGAGCTGGCGCACGGGAAGTGCCTGGCCTGGCACACAGCGAATGCCACAGAAAAGGCAGGCAGGGTCTCCTAGGGAGGAAACAGCCCTCACAGCGCTTACTCCCCAGCACACCTGCTCACCAACCCAGTGCACCTTAGTCACAGGCTACGCCTTTTCCCCACAACACCTGGGCTAATGCTTCTAAATCGTCAAGCTCCTGTCTCCTAATCTACTCAGGCCCAACTCAATCAGATAGTAGAACCAAAGTGGCCAAAATGGCAGAAGGGGAAAAACTCTGTGGAAGTGCTTTGCTCATTTGCCTACAAAGTCACCAACCCTATCACCCCTTGGCCATTTACCTCCAAGACTCTGGACGCAGACGTTACCTCTCCTGACTCTCACCTCCTACCTTCCTAGACCACCCACTCCCAGGTGCCTCTAAAACTGCTTTTTCCCCTCAGCAGGTCCCCCAGCCCCTCACACCTTCTGCAGATGCACCAGGCCTTAAAGCCCTACTCACCTGCCTCTCCCACCTGGATTCCTTGGCCAACCTTCCTGTGATGTCCTCACCAGCTCCCTGATCCCTCATCCCATGGACAGACTACACGATGTCATCCCTCCTAGACTGCCAAACTTGGTGGGAGAAAGCCAGGAAGCCACACCCGCTGCCTCAACCACAGATCTGCCCAGTCCCCCAGCCTTCATCACTAACAGAACACCGAGCACTACCCACCCTCTCCAGTTCTGACTCTGACCATGGCTTTGCCTGACTCTCATGGAGAAAGCCCAGGCTACCAAATAATGTGAGCCGAGCACTCTTCCAGACTAGGGTTTCTCAAACTCTAGCATGCATTTGAATCCCCTGCGGAACTTGTTCAAATACAGACTCTGATTCAGCAGGTTGCACCCCAGATTCCTCTGGGTGCTGCCAGACCAAACTTGGAGTGGCAGAGTTCTAGGAATTTCCATACATTCATGTTTGCATTCTTTGAGATATGTTATTTTTAATCTTCATGACAGACCCACACAAGATCTGTTTCAGAGAGGTAGAAAGTGAGGTTCAAAAAGGTGAAGAAACTTGTTGGTCTTCACAGTTCCAAGATGTGGACTCAATCTGTGTCCAATGAATGATCGGATAGAGAAAATGTGGTATAAATGCACAATGGAATAGTATTCAGCCACAAAAAACCATGAAATCATGTCTTCTGCAGCAACAGGGATGAAAGTGGAGAACACCATCTTAGTGAACCAAGGCAGACACACAATGGCAAACGTCACATGTTCTCGCTATATAAGTGGGCACTTAAAAGTGTGTACATATAAACACAGAGTTCAACAATAAGCAATGGAGATGGGGAAGGGGGGATGGTGGGAAATTACTTAATGGGTACAATGTACATTATTTTGATGATGGATATTCCCAAAGCCCTGATGTGACACCGTATAATCTATGCATGCACCTGCATCTCATATTTATACAAAAAGAAAAAGCAGCAGCTTGTCCAAAGCACGTGGTAGGATTCAAGTGAAAGGCTAATTCCCAAGCCTCAACCCTGTTTTTTCTCTTGTAACTGGGGTGGTGGAGTGAGGGACAGGAAGGGTATAAAGAGCAGTAGTTTTTTAAAACACCTGTAATGGTTTATTTGTAATGAAAACTATTAAAATCTTCTTAGCTGATGTGAATGGGAGAAAGATGGGTTATAAAGTGGCAAAGGGTCCCCGTGCTGGAGATTCTACCTAACAGCTGAAGACCTAACGCAGCGATCAGAGAGTGAGTTAATTCCCTCCATCGGCACAGACGACATCCAGAGGGCACTGGGGAGACTGTAATGGTGTGCGGAGAGGGAAAGGGAACGCGCAGATAACCTGTAACGAGCATGTCTGCAGGCACTCTGGGGGCTGCAGGGCTCAGAGCACGGCAGAGACTGCATCTCACACCACAGCTCCCCCCACTTCCCTCCGCTCTGACTCCCCGAGTCCAGGGCTCTATGTGCACCCCAACCCCACCATTCTTCCTTCCTTGTGGCCCAGGTCCAGCAGCAGAGCCTGCTCACCTCCCTGCAGCCTGCCCCTGCCCCGGCATCTCCCAGCTGGCCTGTGGGCACACTGAGTCACTTGGATACTGCTGGAGTCAGTCTGGTCCTGCCAGGCCCTGAGCTGCCACCTCCCTGGAGGGCTTTCACTTGGTACCATCTAAAAAGCGGGTGATCGTCTCTGACTCAGAGTCCTTCCCCACTCACTCTTTCCTCGACTTCCATGATTCTCCTTCCTTGTTTGCTGTTGGGTCAGACTTCACAGTGTCCAAATCCAAGGGCTCCTTCTTGTCTTTATCCTTCTGGTTTTCCAGCAGCATCTGACCAATCGCTCTCCAACAAGCCCACTCACATCCACCTCTGCTTGGCTTCTGCCAGGACACTCTCCGGGTTCTTCTCCCACCCCTCTGGCCACCCCTTCTAAAACTCTCCCTCCCACTTCCTGTGCCCTAACTGCAGGCATCCCCAGGAACCTACCCTCCACCCTCCTCTCATCATCCACCTTATAGGGCCAGCTCCAACCCTCATGTAGAACATGCTGTCCCACCCTTTGATGGCAGATCAGTCTGCTCTGTCCTCTCTGGAACCCCCAGCGCTCAGAACAATGCCCGGTGTGTAGTAGCTGGCACTTGCCTGATATTTGCAGAATAAAAAAATGTTACCTAGCTAAAGAAGCCACGTTTCCTAGCTTCTCACTTTGCCTCTGCAAACAGCTCACCCCAAGGCTGGGCTACAGGACTGTGGTTCAGAAGTGAAAGAGAAAGCGGCCAACCTTTGTCAGATGATAGCACACCTGGGAAAGGATGACAACTGTATAGCTCTCTGGGTAAACAGCCCTTGGGCTTAAAGAGGTAGCCTCTGACCCATGGGTATCAATAGCATGACATGCCTTCAACCCACCCGAAAACCATGAGAGTCCCTTACCATGGCCCACATGCTGGGAACTTCTGCTCCGACCAGCTCTATATAAGAACAAGGAAGAGCTGCTATCAGGAATTCTTGGCTCGGTGTCACTTTTAAGGTATAAAAAGTAATCCATCTGTCTGCACTCTGACTCTGTTTCATTAAGATTCCGAGCTAGCACCCACTCTGAAATGTGCCCTGAACCCTTAAGCACAATTCCGTTCTCCATCACTCTCAGCCAAATTCATCCTAGACAGAGCCACACTAGCCATACAGTATTTCTCCACTGCCCTGAAATATCCTAAGTGATGTAAATGCTTTCACGTTCCAGCTGCCTATAAAGGTGTGAAACAGGATGCAATTAAGGTCCCAGAACATCATACTTAAACTTGAATCATGCTGCTTAGCGACCCCATAATCTAGCGCAAACACTTAGAGAGTATTGTGAAGAAATCAGCATTTGAAGAACACAAATGTATACACAGTGCCACGACAGCTAGTCTCCTGGAAATCACATTGCTGGGACATGATAGTGTTAACTACTGGGTCTAATTCTGCTTCCCAAAGACTACAGTTGGTGTGGGGGGAAATAGTCCAAGATCTAAAAAACCACTCACTGTGCCAACTGCAGCACTTCGCCTTTTCCAGAAGATAAATTATGAAGAATTTTTGCCCATTTAAGTTATTTTCCCAAAGCAGAGTCAAATGACCCTGCAACCCTGGCTTTAAGAAACCAATACAATTAAACTGAATAGCTATAAACTGCCCTGACAGCTTCCCCCCAACTTCCATTCGATCAAGTGAGACAGACACACCAACAGACAAGCACACACCTTATTTAACTGCCAGACACAGTGCCAACGCGAACATGTACATTCAATCTACAGGGGGGAAAGAATCAGCTCAGCAGCTCATCACTAGAACAAAATAGCCATATAAATGCCGACTAGCCCAACTGCCTTGTAAGGAATGATCACTGACAACTAGAGTTTCTATTCAGCAGGCTAATAAGAATAATTATAGCCAGGGCAGGCATTAATCAGCTTGGCAGATACAGGAATTCTGTTAACAAGGCTAAAATGAGTGCCAAGGAATCTCTGAAGGCCAAAGCACTTCAAAGACTGTTAAAGCTGGATGGATTCACCAGGGCTCCTCCTGCGGGGGCCCTCACCTCCTTTGGTGCTTTCTGGAGGTGTTTGCATTTCCACCCTCTCCTCAAAGCAGGTGTGCTGACTTGCTGGGGGCAAGCCTTTGAGGTGCATGCTGGCACTGCCCTTCCCTTCAGAAGTTGTCCCTTGGCTGCATTCGCCCTGGGTCCCCTATTTGTAACCCCACTTTTGTTTTCAAACCACTACCATCCTTTCTCTGCCTAAACCATGATTAAGTAATGCACAGCACATTGGCCCACTTTTCCTTAACAGAGGCAGAACCGAGTCCTGAGACTAAATCCTGGCTCTGCCATGGAGTTTCTGTCTGACTCCAGACAAGTTGTTTAACTTTTCCTCAATTTCCTCATCCAGAATAAGAAGAAAATAAAAGTGACATGGTGACTTTCTCCAAGTGCTGCTATGAAGAATAACTAACAGAATGTATGTAAGAGCCTGACACGTGATCTGGGCTCTAAATAGTCCCATTCTTACTCTGTGCCTGTAGGGTACAGTGCCGTGTAAGGAGCCATGAGAAAGGAATAGACAGCAGTCAGTATGCAGATGCACACACAATATACAGGTCTGGCTGTGGCTGGGCAGGAGGGTGGACCCACTTTTCTTTAGCTCTTATATCCTTTATAACTCACAGATGGCTAGCTATAGCCTCACATCTGTTCCTCCCTTCTTCCCTAGTAGCTGGCACATGGCTCCCCAGCCTCCCTTGCAGCTAGTGTGACATGGGCTAAAGTCTCTCCAATACCATGTATGCAGAAGTGATGTGTGCCACTTCCTAGCTTGGCCCATGAAGCCTCCGTGTATTCTAGGCCACGCTCTTTCCCTTTTCATGAGAGCTGGAACGCTGATGGTAACAACCAAAGTGATCTTAGAAATCATGGGTTGAAGATAGGGGAAGCACCACCAGCCTGGGAACCAGAATAACAAGTGTAGAGCAGGGGTCCCACCCAACCTTTCCTTCTGAAGCATCCTCTTGGCACTGTTATGAAAAACACTTCTATTGTTTGAACTGCTATGCTTTGAATCGGTTTGTTAGAGCAGTTTAGCCTACTTAATTAATACAAGACCCTTCTATATTATTTGAATTTTAAATACAGATGTGATGCTTTTGACATTTAAAAACTACAGTATTTCAATGGGGTTGTAAAAATAAAACATAAAGAGAGTATGTTAATGGCTCTCCACAATCTCCAGGCCAATCATGTTGCACACTAGTTGGAGATTTATCCTCCTCAAACACAGCACCCTACTGGGTCAGTTTCACCCTGCAAACTTTTAATGACTACCCATGTCCCACAGAAAAAAGGGACACATACAGCCAGTATTTATCACACATTCCCTATGCGCTATTACTCTTAGTAGTAAGGACCCTACAGTGAGCAAAACCATGATCCCTGTCCCCAAGGGATATAATCAAGGGAGGGGCCAGACAATTCTATACAAATAAATAAATAAACGCTATTTATGAAAGAAGCACAGGCTGCCTGGCACCGAGGGGTCAAGCGAAACCCCCCTCACAGTCCAGACTTTCCAGCACAGTACACAAAACCTGCAGGATCTACCCTGAACCCACCTCTCAGTTTGTGCCCCTACTATTTCCTCCTCCTCCCTCCAGTTAAATGGAACTTACGTGATATTTCTGAATGAGCCGTGTACTTTCACTCATCCGCACCTTTTGCTCTCCCCCAGAGCCTAGAATCTTCTTCTATCCTATTTTACAAAATTCTAATCATCCTCAAGACTCAGCTCAAATGTCACCTCATTGGCAAAACCTCCCCTGGCCCCAAAGTCAAAATTAATCATCCTGTTCTTTTTCTTCCTTTTTTTTTTAAGACGGAGTCTCACTCTGTTGCCCTCTGTAGATAGCTCACAGTAACCTCAAACTCTGGCTCAGTCAATCCTCTTGCCTTAGCCTCCCAAGTAGCTGGGACTACAGGTACCCACCACAACACACAGATATTTTTTTTAAGAGCTGGGGTCTTGCTCTTGATCAGGCTGGTCTTGAACTCCTGAGCTCAGGCAATCCACCTGCCTTGGCCTCCAAGTGTGCTAGGATTACAGGCGTGAGCCACCGTGCCTGGCTTCTGTTCTTTACTTTCTACCAGCACTTGGTATCCAAGTCAGGCATTTCATTCTGTCCCACAGTTAGCCTTATTATCTGTCCATCCACTCAGTGGTGAGTGGCTGCTGTGTCTTGGTCATGCGCCTGGGACTCCCCATTTGGGACATTGTTATGGGCAGAGTGGCTGCTCAAGATATGCCATTTTGAGTAGATGGACAGGCTAGGTCAGGTACAGGCAGTAGATGTGAAACCTGCTCTGTGAAGGTGAGTGAGTTCTGGTAGGTAAACTTAACTGGGAAGGCTTCACGGAGGAAGTCAGTTTTAGGGAAAAAAGGAAATACACAGGCAAGGGGTGAGAAGTAGGAGGGGCCCAAGGCTTAATTCCGCCTGTGAAAAGAAGAGCAAACAGGTGCCTCAGAAAAAGGGTCTGCACAAGAGAAGACGAGAGTGGGGAGGACACAGGAAGCAACACCCCCTTGGAGGACACCCCAGAACCCAATGAGCAAAGGTGGGAGCCCCAAAACGGAGGGAACTGTTAATTGGGGAACCATCAGGACCTAGGCTAAGACAGTAGCTGTAGAAATAAGAACAAGAAGAAGCTGCAGTCTGCGCTATAGGAAAAGCCAGAGAACTGAGCGGCCGTGAATGTGCAGGTTAAAGAGAGCAGTGATACCCAGATTATCCCCAGGAAGCAACACAGGAGGAAAGATGATCTTGCTTATCAACATATTAAGTTTCAGGAATCAGTATAGCGGAACATGGGGAGGCCTTTCCAGAGGTCAAGTTGAAGCCACACCAAATGAGGCCCTGTGAGGGCAGGGCTATCAGGTACCATTGACAGCTCAGAGAACTGTGGAGTGAAAAGACACTGGCTTGGTTGGTGCCACCACCGACTCCCTGTGTAGTTAACACGAGATGTCCACCCGGGGCAGGATGTGCTAGTGTGCAGCTGGTCTCTCTTTGCCCCATCTCCCTCCTCCCCCCTTACCACTGTTACTCCAGGGCATTCTTTTCAAATTCTACCTCACTTCACCTCACCCTCTTCACTGGTCCACAGGTTGTGAGCTGCACAAGTCTAGGGGGAGCCATTCACACAGAATGCAAACTGAACAGCAGGGTTGTGCAGTGCACAGCCTGTGCAACGGCAGGCCATGGCCCTCTCTGACCAAAACGCACAAGCCAATTCATGGAGGACTGTCCATGAATTGTGGATTATCACCAAGAGCTTGCAACAAACACAGAACTTATAAGGGTCCCAGAGTGAAAGGGAAAGATTAAAAGCACTAGGATCAGAGACCACAGAAGAGTTGCTATAGAGCTAAGTGGAAGCTCTGGAAGCTTTCTGCACATGGGTGACAACTAAAGAAACAGGGCTAGATGAGCTCTCTTAGGGAGTGAGTTCAAGAAAATCCCTCAGAGATGAAGAAAATACAGCAGCATCTAGAAAAGCTAGTTGACTAGCAGCAGGAGTCATGAGGTTAGGACAGTGTGGGCCCTGGTGCCAGCAGGAGGGGTGAGGCTGTGGAAGTCCTCCACTGGGACCCTTGGATCCTAAGTGCAGAGGAGTCATTGACCCTGTGTGCAGCTGGGCCCTGGCTGGGACAGACACCACACACCACGTGCTCTATAAAAGATTCAGATCCGCCTTCTCTAGGGACTTGGAAGAACCCGTGGCCAGGTCATAGGATTCCTCTTGTCCTGGTTGACACTGACCATAGGAATCCAAGAAAATCAGAGCATTTAAGGGTCAGCCCTCACGGGCCACGGTGGGCAATTAATAAACATATTTCCGTAGCTGGTGAAGATAACCATGTGTATCTTCGTGAAGATGGTGTCTGCGTATGGAGGGAATGGAAAATGGAGAGGGGGAAAGAAAAACACCCACTAAAGATTCCTTGGGTGGGGGTAGGGCGCTGGGCCAAATCAGGAGGCAGGAGGGTTTCCGGAGGGTGGAAGCCGGGGGACAGCAAGGGAGGAAAAGTAACAGGTAGAAAAAGTTGGAGAAGCCTGGCTCTTAGGTCTTTGTGTATGAATATTCAACGAGACAGCGCCAATAAAAGCTAAAAAAAAAAAAAAAAAAAAAAAAAAAAAGACTGAGGCAGAAGATCTGGACCAAAATGACGGAAGGACTTGCAACCGACTTCCATTGTACAGCTCTGGGCCACCCCATGACCTTCGTAGAAGGAAGTTGGTGGATTCTCTCGCTTCCCAGGAAAGGCAACTCGGCGTGGGCTCGCGTGCGTGGAGAGCGATCCGGCCGGTCGGGCTATGGCGGGGCGTATCAAAGGCTCATATTTCCGCTCTCAAGCTGGGCACCCGGGCCAAGACCGCAGGCACCTTCCGGGCCGGGAGTTCAAGGTGAGCCGGGCTCCCGGCGGCCAACAGGTAGGGAGGGCTGGGGGAAGCCGGCCACGGGCCACTCCCCCGGCACATGTCCGGGGTGAGGCTCGGCCTGGCGGAGCGGGGACTTACATCCCGCCCGCGGGGTTGGGGCGGATTTGCGCCGGGCTCCGGGCGGCCCCGCAACCGCTCCCCGCCGGGCCGGGCCGCCCGTGCAACCCGGCGGGTCTCCCGGGAGCGGCCCGGCCCCGCGAGAGCCCCAGGCCGCGCGCCGCAGCCGCGCCCCGCCGACGCCCCCAGAGTCCCCGAGCCCCACCGAGCCCCGCGCGCACTCACCCAGCCCCAGGAGAGCCAGCAGCAGCGGCCTGGGCGCCACGCGCCCCATGCTCGCCCGGCGGGAGCGACGCTCCCCCGCCTCCTCCTTCCCGCCGCCTCTCCTCCTCCTCCTCCTCCAGCTCCGGCTGCTCCAGAGTCAGCGCTCCTCCGCCTGGGCCGCGCGCCTGCTCCGCTCTCCTCGCCAGCCGATAAATCCCAGCGCTGGGGCGTACGTGCGCCCCTGCTCCGCTCGCGCCCGCCCGCCCGCTGCGCTCCCGCCCGCCTCCCGCCGGCCGGGCCCGGGAGCCGGCCCGCCGCGCCGAGTGTGCAGCCCCGACCGCTTCCCGAAAGCCAAAGGGAAGAACCGCAGCGCCCGCCCGCCCGCGCCTCCCATCCGGCGCTTTGCCAGCAACAAACACAAACTTTCCCAAGCCCCTCCCCGCTCCAGGTAACGGAGGAGGCGCCGGGCCACCCGCTTAAAGGGGAGGCGGCGTCGGCGCCCACCCAGCCCTACCCGCGGGGCCTCCACCCCACAAGAAACTTTCCTCCGACCTTTAAAAGTTGGCCTGGGGAAGGCTTGTCTGGAAATGTATAGCTTTAGCCCTATCCCGGGACAACCCGTGTCCCACCACTCAGGAGTCACCCACGCACCTCAAACAACTCCCCGCACCTTCACCATCTCATGCTGAGCTAAGCAGCCCACCAACCAAGGAACATGGTCCTTGTAAAAAATTATTCAGATAGGTCTGAAAGAGCTGGGGGGACTAAAGGTCCTGGATACACTGCAGCCTCTTCAGTGTACAGAGGCCTGGAGTGTCGAGGTGACACCCAAAGATTGACAGCGAAGGGACCAGACCAGACCCAGCTCTCCTGACTCTGCCCACACCCTGTCCTTCCCACGTCCCTTGTCTTCAAGGTGCCTATGGCACTGATTAGAACAGCTTCCCCAAAAGATACCCATTAAAAAAATTTTTTAAGTGAGTATTTTAATAGCTACAGTACTTCATAGGACAACTTAATGCTTATTGTTTTAAGGGACATCCATGGTTGCCAATAAAGACTCCCCCCCCCCACAGTAGTTTTGTATTTTTTATTTGAATACAAAAGGCCCCACATTATTGAGGAGAAATTTAGTGCTCCTTGTTTAAAACTTCACTAGAGTGGTTCAAACATACAAGGAGCAGTGCTGGCACCCCCACCCCACCCCACCCCACAGCCTTTCCTTACTGTACACAAAACAAACCACAGATGTTCGTGGGGAAACTACCCAAACTAGGGACAACACTGCTTTTACTCTGATACTGCATTATTCCCACCAACAAGTGTTACTTATTTCCACCATCAAATGTGTGATTAGCCAGGTAGGAGCCCTTCAGAGACAAATTCATTCCTGGTGGTGCAACAATGTTATTGTACTTAATGCCACTGACTGATACATTTAAAAATGGTAGTCAAAATAAGGCTTGGTGGGGAGGCTCACAGCTGTGATCCTAACACTCGGGAGGCCCAGGTGGCAGGATTGCTTGAGCTCAGGAGTTCCAGACCAGCTTGAGCAAGAGTGAGACCCTGTCTCTACTGAAAATAGAAAAACAAGTCAGGTGTGGTACATGCCTGTAGTCCAGCTACTTGGGAGGCTGAGGCAAGAGGATATTGAGCCCAAGAGTTTGAGGTTGCTATGAGCTATGACACCATGGCACTGTACCCCAGGGTGACAGTAAGACTCTGTCTCAAAAAAAAAAGGTTAAATATATATATACCAGAAATATTTTTAAACAATATTTTGGAAAAAAATGTTAAAGGCTTGCCACTAAGGCTTTCCTGGTGCTGTCCACTCTCTCTCCAATTCCCTTCCCTTTCCTATCCCAATCCTTCTCTAGAATTTCTTGGGAATGGCAGGTACTGAGAGAGGGACCAGGAGAGCTCCGTCCTGAGACTACAGCAATGAATCAGGCCCTGCCTGCCTTTGAGGTGCTTCCAGTCTGTGCAGTGTGACTCAGTGGGTGTGACGGCGCATGCAAGGTGCCCCTTGTGCCGCCACAGGGGAGTGGTTGCTCCTGGGGAAAGGCTGGAAGAAGCTCCACAGCGGGGAGACTGTGTCCTGAGCCTTGAAAGATCAGTAAGTCTTTAGCTTTGAAGGGAAGGGCTTACAATAGATGTATATTTAATGGGATAGGGAATTTTCCCTCTTCCCATCCCCACCCTGAGGTGTTATTAAGTGAATGGTGCATCTCATGGTCATGGAAATTACAGGGCTAATGGGTTGAAATGATAAGAATAAATATGACCATCTAGGCAAGACAAGCAGAATGAGGACTGAAGGACCAGCCTGCTGGTGGCCAGCAGTCTGCTTGTGTCATGAGAGTCAACCAAAAAGCCATTTCTGTGGTAACAAATAAGCACAAATTAATAACTCCAGACAGTCGGTCATAACCACCACACTTTTTGCATAGCCCTGAATACCAAAGGGTAAAAAATCTGTTTCTCACTAAAGAAACACAGCGCCCACAGCAGACTGGCACGATTTGGTAATTCATGACTCTGGAATTTGATGATGCTTTTATTATGAAAGATATTTATTTGCAGAGTGAGTAACCCTCTATAAAGGTAAGGCTTTTGTCCCCACCAATTGCTCTCAGTTGGGCTGGTCTCTAGGCTTGCCTGGAGTGGGAGGACTCACCCTCCAGGGAGTCTAACTGACTCACCCCCACCTCCAAAGAGAATAAATCCCAGATGGGTTGGTTTCCTTGGCCCAATCTCAGTGACCCTCAGGGGTGCGGGTCACAACAATCAGACATTATTGTCTCTTGATTACTCATGTCTGTCTGCTGGTATTGCCCCAGAAAACCTTGTGAGGGTCTTCACATTCTTCCTCCAAACAGGTTTCCTGCTGAGATCAGGCAAAACACCATATCATTTAACTCTGTGAATGAAAATGTGAAAGGTTCCTAATGAATGAATTTGCTGATTGTTTTAAGACTCAACAGGACTAGGTATGCTAACTCTGTCACATCCGCCAGCCCATCCACACAGACAGAGTCTCCAATGACCCTGGCCCCTACTTCAGCGAGGTCTCAGTAGAATATTCCATGGCAGTATTTCAGTCCACTAAAATCACTTTTATCAAAATAGTCCCTGTTGTGTATCCAGTGTGTATTTTCCCTATTAAAGTAAAACAGAGATTACTGGTTGATTTTGGATTTAATCATAAAATCAGAGAATGGAAGTAAGAGTTTAAAAGGGAGTAGCAGGGAGAGATAGGCTTCATTTCCTGAAGAGTGAACAGTCATTCAGTCCTGATGAGGCTACAGGGTCTTGGTGGAATGCCCATCTGCCGAGCTTCAAAATAGCAGGGGCCTGTAGTCCCAGCCACTCGGGAGGCTGAAGCAAGAGAAGTGCATGAGTCCAAGAGTTTGAGGTTGCTGTGACTATAAAGCCTCAGTCTACCGAGGGTGACAAAGTAAGACTCTGTCTCAAAAATAAATAAATAAAAAAGAAGCTGCTGCCACCCCCCACCCCAAAATAGCAAGGGCCCTTATCTGTTTGCAATGGGTTCAGCACTGTTCTGCCTGAGAGCTGGTCCACCCTTCCCACCCTTTCTTTAGTCCTAAAAGGTGGGAGATGGTAGAGAAAGTGTTCTTAGATAGGGTGACCAGACGTCCCACTTTTGGTGGGACAGTCCCGCTTTCTAACAATTTGTCCCCCGTCCAGCAGCATTTTTAAAAAGTCCCAATTTTTGGAAAGAATGTACGAAGGGGCAGGAGAACAGGACGGGAATATACGGTTTTCGGCTGCCATGTGGCTATTTTCCCAGGATATGAGTTTTATATTATTTTTGTTAATTTTATAATGTTAAACTGTAATAATAACAAATAATTGTTGAGAAGTGATTATCGAGAACTGCTTATCAAAGTTTGCATTGTTGTCAGCCCC
>CAUYTI010145048.1:0-18503 GCA_963575145.1 Galago senegalensis
GTGGCGGGCGCCTGTGGTCCCAGCTACTTGGGAGGCAGAGGCAAGAGACTCGCTTGAGCCCAGGAGTTGGAGGTTGCTGTGAGCTGTAATGCCATGGCACTCTACCCAGGGGGACAGCTTGAGGCTCTGTCTCAAAAAAAAGAGAGAAAGGGAAGAAAGTGGGGAGAAGAGATGAGAAAGAGAGAGAAAGGAGCAGAGAGCTGGAAGATGGGGTGGAGGGGAAGGAGCCGGAGAACGGTTTGAAATCCCAAAGGAAGAAAGGAAGAATGCTAGTCTATTTGATTAATTTCTGTATCCTTTGCTAAAGAGTAAGATCCTTTTTTTTTTTTGAGACAGAGTCTCACTTTGTTGTCCTCAGTAGAGTGCTGTAGCGTCATAGCTCACAGCAACCTCAAACTCTTGGGCTCACGTGATCCTCTTTCCTCAGTCTTCTGAGTAGCTGGGACTACAGGTGTCTGCCACAGTGCCTGGTTATTTATTTATTTATTTATTGCAATTTTTGGCGGGGGCCAGGTTTGAACCCACCACCTCCGATATATGGGGCCAGCGTCCTACTCCTTTGAGCCCTGCCTGTGCCTGGTTCTTTTTTTTTAGAAATGAGGTCTCACTCTGTCTCAGGTTGATCTTTTTTTTTTCTGAGACAGAGCCTCAAGCTGTCCCACTGGGACAGTCCTGTGGCATCACAGCTCACGGTAACCTCCAACTCCTGGGCTTAAGTGAGTCTCCTGCCTCAGCTTCCTGAGTAGCTGGGACCACAGGCACCCGCCACAATGCCTGGCTATTTTTTTGTTTGTTGCAGTCATCGTTGTTGTTTGGCGGGCCCGGGCTGGATTTGAACCCTCCACCTTAGGTGTATGTGGCTGGCGCCTTAGCCACTTGAGTCACAGGTGCCGAGCCATCTCAGGTTGATCTTGAACTCCTGAGCTTGGCCAATCCACCGGCCTTGGCCTCCCAGAGTGCTAGGGTTACAGGTGAGTGTCTGTCCTGTTTAGCAATGTGTCCCTCACTGCACACTACAGCTTCCTCCAGGTGGCCTCTGTTGGGAGCAGGGCACTTCTGTTCCATTTACCTCACTTCTGCCAGGCTTCTAGTGCCTGTTCTGACATACACTGGTGCTTGGTCTCTTGGTCTCCTGCTTCCACTTGTTCCCTCCCAACCATTTTTCATGCAGCAACCGGTGATCTTCTAAAATGTACATCAGATAATTTTGACCTTAGAAGAAAACCTCAAACTTTGCCGTGGCCTCCATGTCCTACTATAACCTCTACTGGCATCTGCGCTGACGCCTCAGCCTCCCCTTCACGCTCCCTGGCTGCAGCCCCACAGTCTCCCTCCCACTTCTGTCACTCTGAGCTCTGTTCCATTGTGGAGGCTCTGCACAAGTTGCTGCCTTTGCTCTCTTTTCCTTGATCATCCTAGAGAAATACACACAGAAGCGTGCATGAGGGTGTCTGTTGTAGCATTGTTTGCAATACAGCAGTGGAAAGCAGCCTCATGTCCTGCACGTAGCAGGGGCCCATAAGCTATGGTGTCTATATATCCTCTGAACTTTGGAGTGTTATTCAGCAGTTAAAAAAACCCAAAAGATTACCAGTGATGGGGCATAAGTTGGTACAGTTCCTATGAAAAAGGCAGGTGGGCAAAATCTGTCTAAATTAGCTACTCAAATGCCTTTTGGCCATGCAGTTTCCCTTTTAGGACTTTATGCTACAGACCTCTTTACACTGTGGAAAAAGGCATAGGAAGGAGGTCCTTTGTTACAGTCCCGATTGTAACAGAAAACACTGAAACATGTTGGAGTCTCCCATGACTGCATCAACTGGGAGTTCAGCATGGCTGAGCAGGCGGGACCACAGTGCCGCTGTAGGGGACAGCCGTGCCTCCGTCCATGTTCTGACAGATGTGGAAAGGCACTTCGAAGTGCAGAACAGACTGTAACAGGGCCATAAATTGCATAAAACGAGGGACTCTAGGAATCTCTGTTCATATTTGGTTGAAATACATGAACAGTAATTAGTTGTCATAAGAAATAACAGTGGTTACCTATGAAATAGTACGGAAGCTGAGTAGATCAGGGACAGGAATGGGGAGGGGAGCTTCGTTATATGTCTTTTTATTCTTTTAGGGGGCTTTAACCATGTGAATGTGCTCCCCCTCTGTGCACATAACAAGGAACAGGTGAGTGTGTATTTACTCATGTGAAAGGTCTGAAGGGCACAGTGTGGGGTAAAACAAGCAAGCTGCAGAGCAGTGCACACGCATACCCGTGTTTAGCAATACAAGGGAGGGCCTGAGAGTGTGGGGTGTGCGGCCACGGGCTACTTTCCCTTTAGCTGTATGACTCATTTTTGTTTTCAAGAAGAATGTAGTGTGCACTGCATGTTAACTAATTATAAATAAAGGAATCAAAAAGATGGCTGGGATGGTAATGTTGGGGGGTGACTAGATCGAAGGTCAGGTTCTAGGAGTAGGTGGCTGAAGTAGAGTGAAAGTGAGGTTAGAGTTAAGGATGTACAAGAAATAGTCAGCCATGCTGTTACATTTCCTGCACGTGTACAGATGTTCAGAAGCCCCAGTGTGGGCTGGGAGCTGGGGTGAGACACCACCGGGAAACCGTGAAAGCCAGAGAGATGGTGGGGAGCCCCTAACGTTCTTCATCCACAGAGGTAGCTGGATGACGTCTGGGGGGGCATGACTGGAGGGTCTAGAGCTGCACCAGGGTCTCCATGGAGAAGGGCTTTCACTGATGGTGGCCTAGAAATCATCTAGACCTGCACTTTCCAATATAGAGGCCACTGGCCACATGGAGCCATTCCTTTTTCTTCCTTTTGAGACAGAGTCACTCTTGTTTCCCCAGGCTAGAGTGCCATGGCCTTATAGATCACGACAACCTCAAACTCCTGGGCTCAAGAGATCCTCTTGCCTTAGCCTCCCAAGTAGTTGGGAACACAGGCACCTGCCACAACGCCCAGCTAGTTTTTCTATTTTTATTAGCGATGGGGGTCTGCTCTTTCTTCGGCTGGTCTTGAATTCCTGAGTTCCAGCAATCCACTCACCTCAGCCTTCCAGAGTGCTGTGATTACAGGCGTGAGCCACTGCGCCTGGCCCACATGTAGCAGGTGAGCACTTAAAATGTAATGTAGTGGAGGAAGTGAATTGTCGCTCCATTTCATTTCATTTAATGGATTTAAATTTCAATAGCCATCTGTTTAGTCATATTTCTCATATTGAACAGCAAAAAGCTAGATCGAAGAAGCTGCAAGAGCTGGTGGAGTGGAGTGGGGTATGGGAGAATAAGGTCTCTATTAGAAACTCCCAAGGGTGATACAGTGACCCTAGGAGAGGGCCTAGGTGCAAGAAGAGGAGGGGTGCTCCAGGGAAAGACAGAATATAGGGGAGCAGAGGGCATTCATGTGAGGACAAGGGGCTGACATTTCTTTCCATCACAGTGCTGGTTTAGTCACATGCTGCTGGTGAGCCCTTGAGATGCGGCTCATTCGAACTGAGACATCCTGTGAGTACAAACAAATACTGGATTACTCGGACGTGGTACAAAAAGAAGACTGTAGAATACCTCATTAATGATTTTTAATATTGATTACATGTTGCAGTGTTAATATTTTGGATATGGTAGGTTCAATAAGATGTCATTAACATTTTAGCTCCTAGAAAATTTAAAATGACAGATTTGGCTCGCAGGATGTTTGTTTTGTACAGAATTGATCTGAAAGTGCAGAGAAAGGTTGAGAGGGGGATCAGGTTGGAGGAGGGCTGAGGATTGTGGGAATGGCCCGCCTTTTGGAAATGACGGCCTCACTTTGGTATGTTTGGTCTTAGGTGGTATTTGACCTTGTTTTACCTTGATGGGGAGAGTCGCTGTGGGATATGTTGAGGGTGGGGACACAGCATGGAAGGTGGTAGCTTGGGCCTGGCCAGGTGGAGAGGTAGAGGAGTGATGTTGCCTGCTGTCCAGGGGCTTGTTACTGGGATAGTTCTGGACTTTCCCGGGTTCTCTTTTCCCTCATTCCAATGCACTTTCTCCTTCTCATCTTAACTTGGCTAATATTATCTTAACATTCTGTTTCTTTATATAGGAGTATTTGCCCCAATTAAGTCCTTCTTTTAAAGACACCAGCGAAACTCACTTATAATTAGGGCAACACAAAGCAAAACACAGGAATATACCATTTTTCACCTCACACGTTGGCCAAGATAAAACAATTGAGTTCGAACTGTGTGGGCAAGGTATGGAAGACAAATTGGCAGTGTGTACGAGAACTTTAATCGTGGGTATCCTTTGATTTAATCCTCATATGTCTCCTACAGATATACACCATGTAAAATGCTGCATGCGAATGAATACTCATCCCAGTAGTGCTTATGAAAGTAAAAGACTAGAAACAACCTAAATGTCTGTTAATAGACTGATTAAATAAATTGTGAGTATTCAATAAAATTAGAAAATAATGTCATTTCAATAGCAGATAATTACTAACCATAATAAGGTAGATAGACCTCCATGTATAGGGGTAGATAGAACTTATCTAAAATATATTTAGTATTTTTAAAAAGTGAGACTTCTCTGTGAGGTAGCACACTGCCATTTCTGTGGGGGGAAAAATTCAATCTATTTTCTGAATTTCATGTTTATAAATACGTAGTTTCTTTCTTGAAGGGTGTATAAGAAGTAGTAGCAGTGGTGGCTTCCAAAGGAGAAGAACTGTGTTGTAGGGTGAAAGCAGATTTATCACTGTATACGGTTTTGTACCTTTTAAATTTTGCGGTATACATATATTCCCAATCAAGTAAAATGAAATAAAATTTAAAACTTCCTGTTTATATGGAGAATTTCTTCTTACTACAACTCGGTAGACCTTCTTTCGCCTTCAGTTCACCTACAGCACTTGCTAGCACGGCGACTCCGTTTGGTTCCTGGAGAGTCTGAGTTACCCTCTTTCCACTGAGTAACCGAAGAGAAAATTGTTTCCATTAATTCTACTGTCAGGTGTAGTGTTTGGATTTACCAGTTGTCAGTTTTCCAGCATTTTAATGTTTTCCTTCTATTTTGACCTTTTTTCATACTTAAACATTTATTTTTAACTTAATACAAGTTTTTACTAAAATGTTTACTTTTTTTTTTTTTCTGAGACAGAGTCTCACACTGTTGCCCTGGGTAGAGTGCTGTGGCATCACAGCTCACAGCAACCTCAAACTCTGGTTCAAGCCATTCTCTTGCCTCAGCCTTCCAAGGAGCTGGGACTACTGGTGCTTGCCACAATGCCCGCCAGTTTTTCTTGTTTCTTGGTTGTAGTTGTCATTGTTGTTTGGCAGGCCCAGGCTGGATTCGAACCTGCCAGCTCCAGTGTATGTGGATGGCGCCCTTGCCGCTGAGCTACAGGGGCCAAGCCTAAATATTTACATTTTAAAAATAACATTTGTCTTATTCTTTCTCTTATTCTTTTGCATTTCAATTATACAGAATTGAGAGGAAAAAAAAAAACCCCCACCCAAATGCAATTTGCCCTCTAGTGGTTAGAGAAAACACTTTCAAACTGTTCTTTCACCAGCCCCTCAAATTTTCTGAAACATCAAGGACTGCATGTTTTAAAAATCTGAGTGAAAAACTCCAAATTCTAAAGTGGGGGGGGGGAGAAATATAAACATAAATGTGGTAGGTGGCATTACTAAATTCAGAAACAAATAGTAACTCAGGAAGAAAATGATCAAAATGTATTTAATTTGCTTTACCATCAACCTCTTCTGAGCCAAATGCACAGATTGAAAGTGATTTTTCAAAGTCTAGATTGGTTATATGAATAATATAATTGAATTGGAAGTGGAAAACTAAACTAATTGCAACTTTAATTTGTCCACGAAAGTGACAAAGGGTGCATCAGAAGTAAATAGCCATTGGAATTGATTAATGGAAAAATTGTGTCAGGGTGGTGCCTGTAGCTCAATGTCTAGAGCACCAGCCACATACACTGGGGCTGGCCGGTTCAAACCCTGCAGGGGCTTGCCAAACAATGACAACTACAACAACAAAAATAGCTGGGCATTGTGGCAGGAGCCTGTAGTCCCGGCTACTTGGGAGGCTGAGGCAAGAGGATTCCTTAAGCCCAGGAATTTGAGGTTGCTGTGAGCTGTGACACGGCAGCACTCTACTGAGGGTGACAGTAAGACTGTCTCAAAAAAAAAAAAAAAAAGAAAAAGAAAAATTGTGTCATAGAGGGTGATGGACCAGTTCCTTCCTTTGCAAAATGTCCTAGGGCCTGAGCATGGTAGCCAGTGTCTCTGAAGAGGTCTGGAAGCCTATGGAGAGTTGGGGTGTGGTCTTCTGAGAGTACATTAGTCCAACAGAATGGAAGGAAAGTTCAGAATGGAATGAGTTGTGGCGGTCTTGATGAAGGTGACAGAGGATTCCACCCAGGTCAAGGGCAGGAAAACAGAATAGGTATGGACTGCTCTTCAAGGACAAACACAAGTTCCTCTGCTTGTTGCTCTTTGACTTTGGCAAAAAACCAAAACAAACAAAAAGACCCAACAAAAACCAAACCAACCAACCCCACATGATATTAACATGCCATATGTTCTTGACTTTACTTGTGAAGGTGGCCCTGCACAGAGACGTGACCCTTAAATGCGACTTTGTCCTTGGGCTAGCCCTTCCTTTCCATTGGCTCACGTTTTCCTGAAGTTGCCAGTTCTTTCATGTTTTATAATGAAAAGGGAACACCACTAGAGGAAGGGACAGAAGAGATGCTGGAACTATCAAATCTTTTTCTTCCTGGGCCTCAAGTGCAGAGGTTTCTGACAAGCACACTTCTCAGTTCAGGCTACTTGGTCATCCTTGGTCTGGGCAGGGCTCCTCTTGTGATTGATTTATTAAATGGCTTATTTGTTATCTCCTCTTCCCTTATCTTCTCCCTTTAAGCCTTCCCCCAAAGACAGTTAATGTAATGTGCTTAATTGTTTGTATGCTTCCTGCAAAAGGTGTTATCATTTTGTATGTACACATATTTTTAACTGCTCTTAATTCTGCTCTTTTTCATACAGCATATGCTTTTGAGATCTATTTATACTTCTATGCATACGTTAAATCCATTGTTTCTATCTGTTGCATAATACTCTATGGTGTATATTCATCACTTGTTAATAATATGCTCACCAAAAGATGGATGTCCAATTGTTTCTAACTCCCTGTTACCACAAATAATGATGGTAAGGACCTGGGGGACAGTATCTTCAGTGTGTATATTCAGGGATGGAATTTCTGGGCTATAGACTATGAATGTAAAATGTTTAATCTGACTGTAGTACATAAAGTTCTGTACCTGACTTTAGTCACGGAGTAGTTTATCTTGAAGCAATTTCCAAGTTAGTACGTAAAGGTCCCCCTCATTCTCCTAACAGTGACATAATATTTCAGTAGCATCACAACACAAAGCATTCTATGGCCATGCCGTACCCTCTTACAAGTCCCGGATTGATGGATATTTAGGGTGTTGTAGCATTTTGCCACACACCCTCTTTACCTGTGTGAGAGTGCATTGGAAGTAAATTCTTACAAAGGGAATGTACACTTCACATTTGGATAGCAGTGATGGCTAAATTGCCATCCAAGGGAGGTCCATCCAGTTTATTTATCAACCTTGAAGTATGAGGACTGTCTACTTTTTTTCACAATTGTTAATGAAAAGAGAAATCACAGAAGAGAAACTTGAAAATCAAAATCTAGTAAACTTGACAAATTGGAATAATTATTAACTAAGAATAGAACAAAGCTCTGCTATTTGTTTAGTCTGATGTGGATCCATCAGGCTATCTTCCCTGTATAATTTGCAAATGGAAGCACAGGCCTCTGAGTGTAAGCCCCAGCGTCCCTGGTGATCTGTTCCAGCTCTTGTTGCTATAAGCTGGGATAATGTTTTCTCCTCTGAGGGTTGTGTGGACCCAGTGGTTAGCTTAACAGATGCCGACTTCTTCTGGAGCATAATGACACCAATAGGTAGCAAACCAAGTTTATGCCGAATAATTATTTACTTTGGAAACTTTACATTTCTGGCCATTTTTGTCTTTTCTAGTGATGTTTCAGGCATTAGTAAGAGAACATTAAGGTAAAAGAAGTTTTCCACATACTCATACTTGTCAGATACTGTTTTGCCTCCAAATTCTGGAATTATTTTTACAACCAGTCAGCTGCTGCATATTTTCATAGAGAAATACTTATTTAATTAACATAGAGTATTCCACTGTTAAACACTTCTTTTTTTTTTCTTTTGAGACAGAATGTCAAGCTGTCACCCTGGATAGAGTGCCATGGCATCATAGCTAACAGCAACCTCAAACTCTTGCCTCGGTTTTTCTATTTTTAGTAGAGACAGGGTCTTGCTTTTGCTCAGGCTGGTCTCAAACTCCTGAGCTCAGGCAATCCACTTGCCTTGGCTTCCCAGAATGCTAGGAATACAGGCGTGAGCTACCGTGCCCAGCCTGTTATACACTTCTAAATGTTAAAAAATATTTTGTACATTGAGCTGAAATCAGGAATCTGTTGCTCTGTGCCTCCATCCAAAGCTTTCTTGTCTGACTCAAGGGGTCACAAGGAAAGTCTTTGTTCCTTATAAATAGCTCCCACCATTTTCTCAAGTCTGCTCTTTTCCAGGAAGATGATTTTAATTGGCATCATTCTTTTTCCTAGAACTAGTTTTCAGATGTAACACCACCACTCTGATTCCTCTCCTCTGACCATACTCCTGTTCTAATTCAAAAGGACGTCAAGCATGACGTCTTAATGCCAGTCTTTCTGCTGATCCCCACATGATAGGAAGCATCCCATAGGAGGAATGCGAAGTCATTGTTTAATGGGTATAGAGTTTCAGTTTGGAGAAGTAGTAGTTCTGGAAATGGACGCTAGTGATGGTTGAACAACAATGTGTGCTTAATGTCACTGAACTGTACGCTTAAAAATCGTTAAAATATTACCTTTTACGTGCATTTATCACGATAAAAAATATAACAGACTATCAATTGCAGAAGCATCTCCAAACATTTGAAAAATAGTTGTACGTAGATTATTCATAGAATCGACAGAGTTTTGGCTCATCCCCAGGTCTCCCCACCCTGAAATCGTCATTCATTCCGAGCCTCTGAGTGCCATCTGTCGTACTTTGCTGGTTATACCAAGAATGAGCAGCTTACCTGAGCTGGACTGCCACGAACCTCACTCGTGAGAATTTGGAATTCGATTTCAGGAACGTTTTGGTAGTTCCTGTGTGCGAGTAGAGATGAGGTCGTGTATGGTTCGGAGCTGTAGAGTAGTCGGTCATCTTCAATGCACGTTCATTTATTCCGCTCTTTACTGTTTGCCTACTGTGCTGGACGCTGGGGTTCAGCAGCATCCTTGCCCTCTCGGAGCAGCAGAGCGGGCTCGACTTCAGAGAGATCTCATCTCTAATGTAATCGCTCATATTTTTGTCATCTCTAATGTATTGCTGACCGTTCTCCCCTAAATGAACAACACAGTATACCCCAGTTTCATCACACTTAACTTCCCCTCTAAGTTTTTTTTTTTTTTAGAATATTTTTTGGCACCCGGAGAAGCACAATTGCTCAGTGAAAGCTTGGTTAACAATGTCAGGAAATTAGAAAGATTCTGAAATATGATCACCGATGTGAAAAGCACACCGAGACCACCCCGGGGAGTTCTGTGTGTTCGCACAAAACCTGAGACGGATCTGGGTGTTTTTGTTTACCAGCTGCTGCAGCGCCACCATGTGGCAAAATAGAAAATGATGTCGGGGCAGTTTATTCAGCCTGCCTGCAGAGGAATCACACAAGTCTTAAAAAAATTTTTATTTTAAATTGTGGATGAGAAGGGATTTGTATTATTTCAAAGTCTGTACAGGACAGGAGACTTTTAAGTCTGTTTCAAATTAGCATAATTTGAATTTTCTTTAAGTGTGGCAACACTGTGCTAAGGTCTTGATCATGCTCTCTGAGAAGCTTGTAGCAACTTCTGAGGGTTAGCAAAATCTTGAAAGCTGGGCAGCTACTCCCAGTGGTTGTACAGAATCCCTCATGGAGGCTTTCCTGATTCCTCTCAGTCAGGGCCAAACTTCTGTGCTCCAAAAAAAACTTTAATGATTATTTAATTCATTGACAACTGTTTTGTTGAGTACCTGTGTGGTACTTACTTTGTTTTAGGCACTGTGGACAGAGCAGTGAATAAATCAAGCTAAAATTTCGGCTTTCACTTATTACATGTGAGCCCCTTGACAACAGGACCTGTCTCATCTCATCTTTACTGGAATCACACCTTATATCCATTGAATCCCCCAGTATCAATTTCAGAACTCAACTGATTAGAGATGACTATGTTATTAAGACCATCCCCATGTCAGTTCTCTGGTGGGATCAAAGCTGTGCCTTGTCAGCCAGGAACAAAATACAGAAACAAAAAATTCAGTAGATCCTGTTGATAGGCTGAGTAATAGCTGTCCATGTCCTAATCCCTAGAACCTACAAATATGTTATCTTACATGGCAAAGGGACTTTGTGGGCATGGTTAAGTTAAAGCTCTTGAGACGGAAGATTATCCTGGATCATTACAGTGGACCCAATGTAGTCACAAGGGTCTCATTAGAGGGAGGTAGTAGAGTTAGAGAAGATGAAGGCAGATGTTAGAGACAAGACGCTACACTGTGGGCTTGGAAGACAGAGGACGGGCACATGAACCGAGGAATGTAGAAGAACTCTGGAAGCTGGAAAAGGCAAGGAAAAGCATTAGTTCTCTAGCCTCCAAACACAGGCCTGCCAACATATTTTGTATTTCTGACCTCCAGAATTGTAAGAAAATGCATGTGTGTTGCTATATGACATCAATTTTATAGTAATTTGCTACAGCAGCAAATTATAAGAGAACTATACATGTATAGACCTGTCTTCCTTCAAATCTGCCTTCACACTGCCCATTCCCACTGGTGCAGAGCAGGACATTTCCTCTTTGTTCTGTCATCTTCCCAAGTCATGGAGATGCCCTGGTTTGTCTCGACATGATCCTGTAATAGTATTTCTCTAATAGGGTTCTCTGACCCTATTATTGGCATTCTTCGGCATATCCTCATTGTCCCTGAGTTTTTTTTTTATTATTAGAATTTTAAATTCTGTACTTTCAGTTCCATAGTTAGCTCAAAAAATTTGATATATAATTCAATGTACAATCCAGAAGTCATCCTTATCCTCATGAGAACACTAAAATCATTCTCATTAAAGTCGGGAACCAGAAAAGAATGTTAATTAGCACCCGTCTTTCTTAACATTATTCTGGAGGTACTGGCTAATGTAATTATGCAAGGACAAAAGATATAAAAATGGGACAGGAGGAGATACACTGGTAATTACTACAAGTGTGACTGTATACGTGAAAGCTTAAGAGAATAAATTGAGAAAACTACACAAATAATTCAGTAAACACATCCCACAATAGTAATGTATAACAATAAACGATTACTTAGCACATATATAAATAATGCAAAAACTCGTTCTATTTATACTAACAACAGAAAAGATAAAATACCTAAGAATTATAGTATCAGGAAATGTGCAAAGTCAATATGAAGGAAATGGAACAAAACTTGAAAAAGTTGTCACATTCTTTGATACAAACTTACCATTTATAGCAATGTCAGAATAAAGCCTTACATATTTTAAGACCACTGCAGTTAGACTTCTGTTACTAACAACCAGATGAAATCATAAATGATAAGGGAAATAGTCTTGTTTCATTTTTTTCTTCATAACTTCATTCTCCACCAGGCCTTTTATATTGGCTGGTTTTGTCTCAAGAGTGTCAGTCATGTGGAGATAGACAGGCTTCCTGCTGGCCAAGGCCAGATCACAGGTGTAGTGAGGCCTTATCTCTGGTGCTTGGTCCAAGTCAAGCTCACCTAGGATGGCTAGGTCGTGGTAACAGGGCACTCCCCAGATGTTGCATCTGCTGGTTCTCACGAATTGCCGTGGGTACCTTGAGTTTCCCTTTGTCTCATGCGTATGAACACACACACACACACTCTCTCTTTAGGAACCCGCATTTCCACGTCACTCCATCTGGGCCATTCTGGGTTTTGTTAACCTTGTTGAACAGAATAATTCCCAACCAGTAAGGGTATTCTTCTCATCAGGACCGTAGTTAAAATTGCAATTTCTATTATCTTTAAAATGTCACCAGCTTATTCTTGGGCTGTAGGCTTTTTGATATCATTTTTACATATCTCTTACCTCCTAGGCATTTGTGGTTTAAAAAGAAAACCCAGGCTCAGCACCTGTAACTCAGTAAGTAAGGTGCCAGGCACATACACGAAGCAGGTGAGTTGGAGCCCAGCCCCGGCCTGCTAAACAATGACAACTGCAACCAAAAAATAGTTGGGTGTTGTGGTGGGTGCCTGTAGTCCCACCTACTTGGGAGACTGAGGCAAGAAAATTGCTTAAGCCCAGGAGTTTGACGTTGCTGTGAGCTGTGACACCATGGCACTCTATCAATGGTGATATAGTGAGACTCTGTCTCAAAAAAAACAAAGGAAAGCCATTATTTACTATTATTGAAGGAATTCTATATATAATAAGTAAGTAAGCCAGGTAGTTTTTTTTTTTTTTTGCAGTTTTTGGCTGGGGCTGGGTTTGAAGCCGCTACCTCAGCATATGGGATCAGCGCCTTACCCCTTTGAGCCACAGGTGCCGCCCAGTAGTTTGGGGTTTTTTTTTTGGTGGGAAACGGAAGAGGAGAGAAGCTGCTGTTGCCACTCCAGTCTTGCTTGTATGGCTAGCATTGTGGGGTGACTGCAGGGCAGGCAATGGAGCTCATCAGAAAGAATCTTCCACTTAACACAGACCACACTCTCCTTGAAGGCTGTTCCCTGACTATTCCTAGAAGCAGCTAAGATCTCTCTTGGCAGAAGAGGCTAAATCTGGTTTTTTGCTGTCTTTCTTTTTCTTTCTTCAGAACCTGGCAAGTACTGGAAACTCAATAAATGCCAAATGAGCAAATGGATGGGATTGTGCTTTCAACACCCTATATCCTGAAGCCTAGATAGCAGGGAAAGCTGCTTAATTTTTTTCTAGAATAAAAGCACCACCAAGTAGGAACAGTACATTGGCATGATAGGAGGTTTTAGCTTTGCGGCAATCATTTTTAAGGTGTTTATTTTTTAGCATGCAAAGGTTTCGGAGCCATTCATGTTGTTTTGGTTTGCTTTTTAAAGATGGGGTCTGTGTTGTCTGGGTTGGAGTACAGTGGAGTGATCATAGCTCACCATAGCCTTGTACTCCCAGGTTCAAGCAATACCCCCAAACCCCCTAGCCTCCCAAGTAATGGGATTACAGGGAGGTCTGAGCCACCATACCTGGCTGATTTCTTTTTTCTTTTTAGTTTTTTAGTACCTGGGCAGGTCTCCAGCTCCTGGCCTTAAGTGATCCTCCTGCCTCAGCCTCCCCAAATGCTGGGGTTACAGCTCCATTCATGTTGTTAACTGCTCATTTCACTCCACTTTCCTCCCTGTGTTTTTAAAAGAGAAATTAAAACATTTTTGGTGAGGAGGCCTCCAACAATTATTATGAGCCTTAAGCACTGATAAGTGCCTAATAAGCCAGTTTTTGTTGGTGCCTGGGAGACTGGTTGTTAACGTTAATTATCACCTCTGGGTAAGAATTACATTGTGTGTCAGAAGACTGAAATGGTTGCAAGCCAGCACCATGTGTGGTAAAGGCCTGGCTAGGTGGTATGCATAGCCCCTTTCCCTAAAAGTTGCTGTGGGCCATCTCACCTGCCCAGTATTGCCAGACTTTTTCATTTTTAAGCTGGAAACCCTGAGTTTAACATAAAATCGCCCAATTTTAAAATGCAAGCTCAAACTTCAGAGAAAAAAAAAACTCCCTTGAACTAACCAAAACACCTCCAAGGACTATCTCTGGCACTACTTTGTAAATTCCATTAAACGTAGTTGCTTTAGGGAGAAGCCTAAAAACAAATGGCAGGTGTGGGGAATATCGAATAAACACATCAGAAGGAGAAAGATGGCATGGTTTTAGAGTGACTGAAAAAAGCTAACACTAACTGGAGTACATTGTATGATTCTTACCAGTATGTGGTCTCTTAGCAATAATTGTGAATCTAATTAAAATTTTCAGGTTCTATAAAATTCCATTTGGGTTATTTTCATGTTATCTCACCCTCCTTAATTTGTAGGTTGAATAATAGGGCCAGAATTTCATGACTTTATTTATTTTTATTAAATCATAGCTGTGTACATCAATGCAATCATGGGTTTTTCTTTTTATTAAAGGCCTAGGTGTTTTATATAGTCAGGTCACACTTGTCTTACTTGCTTTGGAGAAGAAGTCTTCATTCCTTTGCTTTTAATTTTTTTTTTTTTTAAAGAGACATAGTTTCACTTACTCGCCCTCAGTAGAGTGCTATAGCGTTACAGTTCACAGCAACCTCCAGCTCTTGGGCTTAGGCAACTCTTTTGCCTCAGCCTCTCGAGTAACTGGGACTACAGGTGCCCACCACAAACGCCTTACTATTTTTTTGGTTGCAGTTTGGCTGGGGCCAGGTTTGAACCCGCTACCCTTGGTATATGGAGCTAGTGCCCTATTCACTGAGCCACAGGCGCCGCCCAGCTCTTTAGGGGTTAATACTGTATTTAGTAAATTTTTTTTTTTTTTTTGAGACAAGGTCTCTTTCTGTTACCTGGGTTATTTAGAGTGCAGGGGTGTCATGATAGCTCATTGTGGCCTGACTCTAGGGATCAAGCACTCCTTTTGCTTCTACCTACTAGCGTTCTGGCAATGTCACAGGCTGATTTTGTCACTGGAAAGTGAATATATGCAGTTTTTCAATCAAATCCCCAGTGCTACTCCTTTATTAAGGCTGAGTACAGTGGCTCATGCCTGTAATCATAGCACTTTGGGAGGCTGAGGCCGCAGGATCACTAGAGCTCAAGGATCACTTGAGACCAGCCTGGGCAAGTAACAAGATTCTTTCTACAAAAAATAAAAATACTTAGCTGGGCTTGGTGGTGAAAGCCTGTGACATTGCCAGAACACACTAGGCACACAGAGTCTCCCTTCATCTCAGCTGATTTCACTTTCTAATCTTAGTCTGTAAACAGTTAAGATCTAGTGTGATGAACTCCTTGAGTAGGACAGTATAGGTTGCTATGGAAACAGAAACAGGGTCTCTGACTTAGCCTTGGTGGGGTAAGAAGCGACATCTCCAGTAAGAGCTAAAAATTGTTTAGACTTCAATTACAGGTCAGTGCAAGAGGGAAGCGGTCCAGAACTGAACAAGTGTGACAGGATGCAAGATTGAAAACAAATTCAACTTTGGAGATTTCAAAGCAGCATTCTATTTTCACGTCATGTATAACACTTGTCACTTTCTGAGCATTTCTTGTTTGCTTATTTCCTGTTTGTTTTCTCCTCTTCTACCCTTATTCCCTCACACAGAACATGGGGGCTGGCTCTCAGATTCCTCAGTGAAAGGCACAGACTGTTGTTAATCTTTCCTGAGGGCTCAGCTTGCCTTGTGTCAAATCCTGTTCTAAGTACTTCCTTCACACCCCACCCCCACCAACCAACAGACAGAAATTCTACTTCTTCAGAACTGGCTCAAATGCTTTAAAATTCTCTGTGAAACCTCCCCATCTCTTCTCCACTCTCTTAGTCTCAGAATTAATTACTTATTTCAGAGTTCCCTCAGCTATTGATCCTTCCTTACAGCATCAATTTAATTATGCATAATGTTAGCTGCGTGTTGTCTCTCCCATTGCTCATTAAGTTTTAAATCATGTGAAGATAGTGTATTTTTACCTGACTCTGTAAGCCTTATAACACTTCAGGCAGGCTTTTATATACAAAACAGGGCTCAAAAATATTTTGAATAAATAGAAAGGGCCATGACCCGGTTCCTACCCCCACACCTCATTCCTCAGAGCAATCTATTAAAACAAAAATATGATCACTTCAACCCTGTTGAAAGCCAATCTTCATCTCAGGATAGAATTCTAACTCCTGAGCACAGTGGTTATCTCAGGGTCTGTTTAACTTGCTCTCATCCACGTTTCCAGCCTGGTCCCTGTCCACACCTGGTCTAACAAACGTCATCTGCTTATGGTGTCCCGCACAACGAACTGTACTGATTGATGCCACAGGTTTTACGTCAACTACTTCCTCTGCCTGGATTACCCTTTCCACTTTCCTTGCCTGACTCGATTCAGGCATGATCTTATCAAGGAAACTTTCCTAACCCAGACAGATCCTTAAAGTTAAGATCCTGAAAGTTAAGAACTTTCAAAAAAAAAAAAAAAGTACTAAGTACAAGCTGAGCGCGGTGGCTCACACTTGTAATCCTGGCACTCTGGGCGGCGGAGGCGGGTGCATTGCCCTGAGCTCATGAGTTTAAGACCAGCCTAAGTAAGACTGAAACCCGCCTGTAAAAATAACGGGCGTTATGTTGTGGTCTCAGCTACTCTAGCGGCTGATGCAAGAGGATCCCTTGAGCTCAAGAGCTTGAAGTTGCTGTGAGCTAAGACGCTACCGCGCTCTACAGAGGGCGACCAAAAAAAGAAAAAAGTACTAAGAAAAGTTCATAGTGCTCCCCCATTCATATGATTAAAAATGAAAGCAACAGGAAACCGTAAAATGCAGTGTTTAAAATGACGCACAATTTAACATGTGCGATAGATTTATTATAGAATACTGACTGTAATTACGGTTTTCTCTTTTACTGTCTACACATACCCATTTTGCAGACGCCCTACACAGCGTCTATCGGATCACGCTCCGGTTTGGTGAAATTCTCGTCTTCTCGGCCACAATCCTATCTCAACAATCACCATCTTAACATGAGCAGACTGCAGGTTTGTCTCTCCTACCAACGTGTGATCGCCTGACTACCGGTCACTTCCGAACTTATTTTCTGAGTTGAAATAAAAGCTCTTCCCGGATGGCCCAACGTATTACTTCTTTAAGGTGCGCTTCCTTCCCCGCCCAGGACATACAACATATAATTGGCTGGCATCTATCCAGGATTGGTGCTGGGATAAGACAGTGATAGAGCAAGAGGAACAAGGCCAATCTCTAAACCACGCGGCCCAGAAACGCCAGCAGGCGCCGAGTGTCCCAGGAAAACCGGCGGAGCGGAAGGGGCCGGGGCGTTCCCGACGCTGGAAGTGACGTGGCTCGGCTTCGCTTTAACTCCTTATCTCGGCAGTCGACTATTTGGCCTTGCAGGCGCCTCTGGCGGGCTTCGCAGAGATCGGCTCTTTCGGTGCTCGACTCGCCCGTGCTGCTGCCGTCGCCGAAGGAGGGGCAAAGCTCAAGATGGCGGACAAAACGCCAGGCGGATCTCAGAAGGCCAGTTCAAAGGTAATTTCTTAGAGGACTTCATAAGTCAGTGGGTCTATCCCTGTAGCCTGGGGCTTACAGACGCTTCTGGCCTACGAGAGGCGAGTGTGGTTGGCGTCCGCGTTCTGGTCGCGATGGTAGGCCCAGGCGCCGCTGTAGTGTGGTGCGCAGGTTGAGAGGCCTGGCGTCTCCCCTTGGTCCCAGCCTGGATTCGGCTGCAGAGTGTAGTGTCCAGGAGGCTGTGGCTGGACTAGTTCTTCCCGCGCTTGACATTTGAGTGATAACAAATTCAGATTGAGGTCCGAAAACATTAAAACGCGCCCCTGGATATCAGCGTGTTGTGTTTCCAGCGCGCAGGACAGTGAGTGCCTGAGAGACGCGGGAATCGCTTCCTAGTATTGGAGTGTCTGCTGCTTTTTTCTCAGTTTTTTGGTTTTTTTATCTCACTCATTTCCGGCCTCTGGTTTCTTTCTTTGCTTCCAGGGGATGAATAACCTCTAGGATCTCTCGCTGTGACGGGAGGACTTTTAGTGGAAGGACGCGGGGTGGGAAGTGCAGAGGCGGGAGCACCTCTGTTTGCAGGGCTGCGTAGTCAAGGTTAATGCTGCACTCTACACGTGGTCTTTACCTAACTTTAGGGGAAGTTAAAAAGTAGCACTTCTCTTGAGAGTCTAGGACTCGGTGTTAAGTGTTCCACTGACGAGAGCTTCCGTAGAATTGGAAGCTACCCACGATTAGTAAATTGCATCTGAGTTTACAGGGAGCCGTGTCCATGTATTGTGAAACCAGTGAGTTGTAAAAGTAGTTTAGCGTTAGTGAGATTGTGTTTATCATCGGATCTCAGTTGCCATCTTGGGCCAGTCATTTCATTTTTTATGGCTTTGAGTTTCTCATCTCAAATACGATATTAAAAGTAGTAGACACTACTGGGAGATATTTGTTAAACTTTTTATTTTATTTTATTTTTTATTTTTTTATTGAATGTTAACTATGTACATTGATACTCTTCTGGGGTACAGTGTGGGGTTTTCACATGCATTCTGAAATACTTCCATCAAACTGGTCAACACAGCCTTCATGTCATTTTCTCAGTTATTGCTTTA
>CAUYTI010145054.1:0-39116 GCA_963575145.1 Galago senegalensis
TCCCACCTTGCTGAGATTTGCTTCTTCTTCTTCTTTTTTTTTTTTTTTTTGAGACGGAGCCTCTGTCCCCCTGGGTAGAGTGCCATGGCATCACGCTCACAGCAACCTCCAACTCCTGGGCTCAAGCGAGTCTCCTGCCTCAGCCTCCCAAGTAGCTGGGACTACAGGCGCCCGCCACAACGGGCCATTTTTTGGTTGCAGCCATCATTGTTGTTTGGTGGGCCCGGGCTGGGGATTCGAACCTGCCATCTTAGGTGTATGTGGCTGGTGCCTTAGCTGCTTGAGCCACAGGTGCTGAGCCTCATATGCAGTTTTCAAGGTAAGTAGTCTTTCACTGATAGCTGGCTCTGATGACATTTTTCTTTTTTAAGTAGACAGGAAATAGGATTATTAGGTAGGCGCAAATGATAGGCAACACAGTGGAAGTCCTCATGAGTGCAGGGGCTGCCACTTGTCCAGGGGACCACGACTGTGGATGTATTTGACCCCACAGCTCTCTGGGATGAGCTGCTTCTCAGCCACCAGGTCGTCAAATTCATCTGAGTTAAACTTTATAAAACCCCATTTTTTGGAGATGTGAATCTTCTGGCAGCCAGGAAACTTGACCTTGGCCCTGCAAAGGGCCTCAATCATATGCTCCTTGTTCTCTAGTTTGGTGTGGATGGACATGATGACTTGGCCAATGTGAACCCTGGCCACAGTGCCCTGGGGCTTTCCAAAGGCACTATATGTAACTGTCTGTAGCCTAGATTATAGATTGGGAACAGCACCAAGGCCTAACACATGAATATGTAGTAGGACTGTCTCCATGGTCCCTTAGCACAAACCATACAAGCAACAGGCTGCATACACTACCAAGGAGGCTGCTGTTTGTTGTGGTGGGAGCCTATAATCCTAGCTATTTGGGAGGCTGAGACAAGAGAATCACTTAAGCCTAAGAGTTTGAGGTTGCTGTGAGCTGTGATGCCACAGCACTCTACTGAGGGCAACAAACTGAGATTCTGTCTCAAAAAAAAAATCATAAAATAAAAAAACCATAAAATCTTGAGGTCCTCTGAATAAGAAACCTACATATAGAAACTTATAAATTTCAGAAGTGATAAAAACTTCATTACATTCATCACAAAGAGTATTCTCCTCCTCCATTAGGCCACTTTGTACTAATTAGGGCCAACAGTACCAAGTAAGCAGGAAAAAGAATGGGAAACTCAAACTTGAAAATAAGCCTACTTTGAGATGACCCTTTTTAATCAGGTACATTTGGTTATGTGAAGATTTTATTAAGTACCAAATGCATTCCCCATGTCATTTGGAAAACAATATCAAATTGCTAATTTAGTAAATCAGTAGAATTTATAAATCAGCCTATTCTATTACTATCCCTACAAGAAGAGATAATTAAACCTAGATATACTTATGCAATGAAAAACAATAAAAAAAATTTTAAAAAGACACTTTGTCACGAAAAAAATAGAAGACTTTATTGTCCTCTTCTACTAGCAAAAGATTCTTTTTTAAATATCTTTTTATTTTTCAATTTAATGATAAATCAAAAGTGAAATTTTAAAATAATTGTAACAAATAATAAATTTTTATTACCTTTAAGAGTGCTAGTTTGCATTCAATACTCATTTCAAGATAGCCCTTCTTCTCCATTTCCCATGCCCAGGTGCTGTTAAATTCCTGGCATATCTGTCAGAGAAAGTTAATATTTAATGCATGAAAGCAATTTTTGTTTACACTGGTAGTCTTAAACAATTATGCTAGGAGTTCTCATTAACATATATTTATAAAGGAAAGAGTTTCAACAATGGAGTTACAACCCAATTCCACCCTAAAATGCATTACCATTTAAAGCCATCAGAAATGTTTACTATTATTTGGTAACTGAATTTAAGATAAGAAGTGAGGCCTGACACGGTGGCTCATACCTGTAATGCCAAGTTTGTTTTTCGTTTTTTTTTTTTTTTTTTTTTTTTTTTGGAGACAGAGTCTCACTTTGTTGCCCTGAGCAGAGAGTGCAGTGGTATCAATAGCAACATTTTGAGAGGCCAAGGTAGCAGGGTCATTCGAGCCCAGGAGTTAGAGGTTGCAGTGAGCTAGGATCACGCCACTGCACTGAATCCTTGGCAACAGAGAGCCTGTCTCAAAAAAACAAAACAAACCCAATTCAGTCTTCAATAAAATTTAGAAAAGACCAATGTCTGTAGCTCTCTCCTCTGTTCTCAAGATCTTTATACATACTTTATGGGTACATTTTTCCACATGAGGATAATTATTTGATTGTATCTCACTAAATGTCTGGAAGTTCTCCAAGGCAAGGTCAATCTTGATACTTACACCATAAGTAGGCTCAAAAAACATGCCAAATTGAACATATACTTAAAATCAAGCCTCTCTCCAATTCAGTGTCTAGCTATGCATGGGGAATGTAAAAATTCCATGGTTTGACATAGAGACCTTCTATAACATGCTTTAACTTAATTGTCAAGGTTTCTTTTCCTACACAAGCATTTCAGGCAACCCAGAGCCACTAGAGCAGGCTGAAAAAGGAAGATCTGAATAACCACTCCACTTAAAAGTCAGTGCAGGCATCTTTCTCCTATTTCAGTGGCTTCTCCTAACCTAAGGTCAGAGAAAGCCAGTAAGGGAGATTAATACAGAGAAATGCCAATGGGTTTAACGGTGCATATGACCTCTGCGAGCCAGTTTTTTCAGTAATAAAACTGGAATAGTAATAATATTGCTCTTAAAGGCTATTAAGTAGGCATGAAAAAATGATATAAAATGCCTAGCAATTCCATGTTGTTTTTTTGCAATTCAAGGAGCAAAGAACATAATGAGGGCCGAGGGAGAAGAACCAATAGAAGGCAAGAGATTATCACGAAGCATAGGCAATGGGCTAGAATCGACAAGCAGGCAAGCAGATTGCTCTTATGACTTCCTCACCACAGAAATAAGACCTGGATGACTCTTCTAAGTGGGTTACCATTTTCTTAGCCTGAACTAGTGTTATCTTTTTGCCATTTTGTAAAATTGTAGGAGATGAGTATTACGATAGAAAAAGAATGACCAGCAAGCAGTATGACCAGAAACTATTAATGGAGGATCTCAGGTCAAAGGAAGAATGAGTTCTCCCATTCTCTGGAATACCATATGTCCTCTGACTGTAATTTATTTTGTGGACAGAGAAAAAAAATTGGGATATACAGAGAAAAAGAAAATTAGAATACTGTACAAGGAAAACCCTAAAGTGATTAAATCAAAAGTTAAAAGGTTGGGACATAAATACACATTTTGCAACAATGAGAAAGACAGATAACAATAAATATTGGGGAGGAGGCAGAGAAATCTGATGGAAATGTAAAATGATGCATCCGATTTAGGAAAGAGAGTGGTAGTTTAGTTACCATATGACTTAGCAATTCCACCCCTAGGTATTTACACAAGTAAAATGAAACATATGTCCACACAAAAAATTGCACACAAATGTTCATAGCAGCAGTATTCACAATACACCCAAACTGGAAACAACACTAAATGTACAGCAACAGATGAATGGGATAACAAATTCTAGTATGTCTATACAAGGGAATTTTATGTAGCTACAAAAAGGAATAATAATGATGCATGCTACAGCCTGCGTGAGGCTTGAAAACATTGCTAAGTGAAAGAAACCAGACACAAAAGGCCACCAATTGCATGATTCTATGTATAGAATATTAATAGAATATTATTACTATATTAAGTGTCTAGAATAGTCAAATCCATATAGGTAGAAATAAAGGAGCATTTGCCATGGGGTAGGGAAAGGAAGGAATGGGAAGTGACTGCAGGTGAGTCCTTTTCAGAGTGATAAAATGTGTGGTGGCTCACACCTGTAGTCCTAGTGCTCTGGGAGGCTGAGGCAGGTGGACTGCATGAGCTCAGGAGTTCAAGATCAGCCTGAGCAAGAGTGAGATCCTGGCTCTACGAAAAACAGAAAGTAGGGTATCATGGTAGGTCCCTATAGTCCCAGCTACTCGGGAAGCTGAGGCAAGAGGACTGCTTGAGCCAGGGGTTTGAGATTGCTACAGCTACAGTGATACCCTACTTTCTAAAAATAGAAAGCTAAAGCTACAATGATGCCACTACATTCTACCAAGGACAAAGCACTGAGCCTCTGTCTCAAAAAAGAAGTTCTGAAATTAAGATAATGGGGTGATGGCTGTAAACTCTTTATAAATATACAAAAAATATATATACTGATATCACTGTATATGACTGGAGATAATAATCTCTATTTCTCTCATTCCTTGAGTAAAGCCTCACTCTTTGCCTCACTATCCTCCTCAGGATAGCGATACACCCAATCCAAGGGTTATGTGAATTTAATAAGTTAATATTTTAAAGTGTTTAGAACAGTGCTTGGCACATAACATCCAATAAATGTTAGCTGTTGTTATTCTAGTAACAGTTTAAAATATGTTTTTTTCCTTTTTTGAGACAGGGTCGGCTCTGTTACCCAGGCTAGAGTGTAATAGCAGTAATCATAGCTCACTGTAACCCTCAACTCCTGTGCTCAAGCAATCCTCCTGCCTGAGCATTCTGTGTAGCTGGGACTATAGGTACACACTATCATACCTGGCTTAGTTTTTATGTTGTTTTTTTTTGTTTGTTTGTTTTTGTTTTTGTAGAGATGGGCTCTTGCCATGTTTCCCAGTTTGGTCTGAAAATCCTGGCCTTGAGCCATCCTCAGCCTATCAAAGTACCAAGATTACAGACATGAACCAAAGTACCCAGCTCTCTTTGCTTATTCTAAGAAGCATATTTGTTTTTATAGTTTAACATTTCTTGAGTCTTAAAATAAAAAATTACATTTTAAGTGACACTATTTTATTTCTTCGAAAAACTCCCTGTAAATCACTGGTGTGGCATGCACTGAAGAGATCACAGAACCCAAGAAAAACAGCAACAATAAATTATCACCTGGTAACTTACTTAGAAATTATTCTGAGGCCAAAGGAAATCAACTGTGATTTCCTTCAAAGGACACTTCATTAAAAATTGATCTTTTCACTTTTGAAAACCTTCATACAGTTGTCATATAGTTGGGAAAAAAGGGCAGAGGAAAACAGAGACACAGGTCCTGAATTTTTGAAGGCAGACATCTGTTTATTTAGCAAAGCAATACTCATTATCCATGGTCAAGATGTCTGGAATTGCTCATGTGGTATCCAAAATCATTAACAACCATAGGAAATAGAGGAGTTTCAAGGAAGCATGAGAAGTAACTGGCAGAGAAATTTCTTTATGCCTTGGGAAGTAGAAGGAACGTGAAGGATGAGAAGGCCAAAGCCTATACAACTAAACAAGGGGTTAATAAGGCCCGGCAGAAACGCTAGTTTTAAATTTCTACTTACTGAGTTTATTTTTAGGAGGATAATTCTACCTTAAAGGTACAAAGTCACCAGCTTAGATTTTTGGGTTCCTTCTACTCTAGATGATAATGGAAAGTAGAGAGTTTGTATTAGCAAATATAAGATATAGGACAATAATGAAGGACCGAGGTTATGTTGAGTTGCTACAAACCCCTCTCTCCCTCATCAATCATCAAGAGTTGTTGATTCTATCTTCCAAACAACTCTCACATCCACTTCCCTCCTTTCCATCCCTAAGGCCAAAACCTTAATTCAGGCCTTCTCATTGCTCAGTTCGATTATCACTATAACTTCCTTATCATATGATTTTTAGGCCTCTCACTCCTTGTCATTCTCTCTAGTTACTTTATATTATAGTAAGGCTAAGCTGGTTACTAGTAATTTCCTAACAAATTTCTGCTTATTCTATAGGTCTTAGTACAGCTGTCTTAAGGAGACACTAAGAAGAGATAACAAATAGATACCTGTGCTTTGAGATGTCTAATAATCTTGCAGGTGGCTGAGCAGCAAAGGCTTAGACTAGTAAAGTCCACTAAGAACAAAGCTTCAGGGCCTAACAGAAGCCAGATATTTTGTTCTGAATTTAAACAAAATTTTAGAACAATTACATCCCACTAATTTTTAAAAGAAAAGAAATAGCTCTGAGTAATACATTTTGTACAATGGTGCCATAGGAGAAAAAAGATCAAGAGCCATGTAACAGACAAGGTAAAAACTCCATCAAAAACCTAGCTAATGGGTACAGAGGCTCATGCCTATAATCTTAGCATTCTGGGAGGCTGAGGAGAGTAGACTGCTTGAACTCAGGAGTTCTGAGACCAGCCTGAGCCAGAGCAAGACTCGGTCTCTAAAAATAGCTGGGTGTTGTGGCAGGTGCTGTAGTCCCAGCTACTTGGGAGGCTGAGGCAAGAGAATCACTTAAGCCCAAGAATTGGAGGTTGCTGTGAGCTGTGTCGCCATAGCACTCTACCAAGGGTGACTAGTGTGACTCTGTCTCAAAAACAAGAACAAAAATAAACAAATAAATAAATAAATGACCAGCTAAGGAAGAGCTATTTATTCAAGGTGCCACAGCATTCTACTGAGGGTGACAAAGTGAAACTCTGTCTCAAAAAAAAAAAAAAAACCCCCAAAACAAAGAAAAACCTAGCTGATGATTACAACTGAGAAATAAATATAACTCAAGCTTACTGGCAACCAAGGGAAAGAAACCAAGAACTGCCTAAATGATTAATTAACTTATCTAATATTGATGCATAAAAGATGAAAAGAAGCCTCCAAGAAATTATTTTTTATAAGAAAGAAAATGAGTGGGACATTTCACTAGTGGCATTTCAAAGAATCAGATTCACCAAGTCCTGGGTTTGAATATTGACCCTGTCATTTTTAGCAACATGAACTGGCCAAGTTATTGCCATTAGTTTCTCAAAACTAATTTCCTTGTGATTAGTATCTGGTATACAATGAACATCCAATATAAAACTATATGATAGCTTCTATAAGAAGAGTTAAACATATCAGAGAAAAATCTTCCTCAAAAAAGGCTACAAAGAGACAGTAATACTTATATTGAGACCTAAAGGATAAAGTTTGCCAGGAAAATAAGGTGGTGCAAAGGCATCCCAAGCAAAAGATAAAGTACATGCAAAGACTCTTAAGGAATGAAAATGATGGTATATTGGTATGACAGAGTCTAGTTTATAAGTAAATAGTAAAATTAAAAAGTAAAAATTAGTAAATATTTATTTATAACTAAATAATTCTATGTGTACTGTTAAAATCTCAAGCAAAAATGACAACTTCTCTGGGTTTATCCGTATCTTATTATATTTAATCAGGAAGATTTTTTTTTTTTTGCAGTTTTTGGCCGGGACTGGGTTTGAACCTGCCACCTCTGGTATATGGGGCTGGCGCCCCACTCCTTTGAGCCACAGGTGCTGATCAGGATGATTTTAAGAATTAAATGACAGATGATGTGAAAAGTTCAAAGCACAGTTAGGCATAAGAAAGATAAAATGGCTCAGTGCCTGTGGCTCAAGTGGCTAAGGTGTCAGCCACATACACCTAAGGTGGCGGGTTTGAATCCAGCCTGGGCCCGCCAAACAACAATGATGGCTGTAACCAAAAAATAGCCAGGCGTTGTGGCAGGCGCCTGTGGTCCCAGCTACTTGGGAAGCTGAGGCAGGAGACTTGCTTGAGCCCAGGAGTTGGAGGTTGCTGTGAACTGTGATGCTACCGCACTCTACCCAGGTGGACAGCTTGAGGCTCTGTCTCCAAAAAAAAAAAGAAAGATAAAACTTCCAAAATCTAACTTTAAATCTCAAGATCATTGCTTAATAGTAACAGAAAAGGAGAAACACATACTAAAAGTAATATGGATTCTGGATTCATATTCCATAATTTTTAGAAAGCTACTTTAAAAGTTATGCATATTATGAAATGTAACATCAATTTATACTAACTAGAGGAACATTTCCGTAACAGAGAAGGTAATTTATTTACAAATATTAGTTACCTTGATCAAATATTTTTCCCATCTGTCTGCTGTTACAGATTTACCAATCTTCCTCATCAACTTCAAATGGAGCTCCACCAATTCTTTTGGTACTTAAAAAGAAGGAAAAATAATACTATTAGCCAGTAAGATAAAACATTTGTAAACATTTTACAGAAATATTACTTTCTGAATTCTTGAATACTTTATCAAAGTAGATGATATTGATTCTAGCTATCTTTTAGACCCCTGAAACACAAAAGGGTAAACTTTGACTTGAAATGATTGAAAACCACTCTTTTTTTGTTGCTGTTGTTGTAGTATTGTTTTAGAGACAAGGTCTCACTCTGTGGCCCAGGCTGGAGTGTAGCAGCACTATCATAGTTCACTGTAACCTTGACCTCCTGGGCTCAAGTGATCTATCTTCCTGTTTTAGCTTTCTGAGTAGCTGGGCTACAGGTGCATGCAGCCATGCCTGGCTAAGATATTTTATTTTTTTGTAGAGACAGGGTCTTGCTTGTTGCCCAGGGTGATCTTAAACTCTTATCCTTAAGTGATCCTCCTGCCTTGGCTTCCCAGTGTACTTGGAATACAGACATGAGACACTGTGCCTGGCCCCACTTTCTTAAAAAAGAGAAGAAATATAAATTCTTTCAAAATATCATCAAACACGGTGAGGACTTGGGGGTGGGGGAGTCACAGTGTATGGTATACCTCTTGGGGGTGGTACACAATTATAAGAGGGACTTTACCTAACAAATGTAGTCCGTATAACCTAACTCTTTCTACCCTCAATGAATCCCAAATTAAAAAAAAAAAAAGAGCAAAGCCTAATGCCTAATATATAACCTATGTAGAGTGGAAGTGTGGTAGCATGCTTTCTTTCTTTCTTTTTTTTTTTTAGCATGCTTTCATCTCTTAGAACAAATATACCACTGTTATCACAGTCCATAGTAGGGGAAGTTGTACATGTGGAGGAAGTGGGTATATCTTAACTCTGTACTTTCCATTTAATTTTTCTGTGATTCTAAAATCACTCTAAAAAAGCCTGTTTTATTAAAAAAACTACCATCAGCTGAGGCGCCAGCCACGTACACCTAAGGTGGCGGGTTCGAATCCCCAGCCCGGACCCGCCAGACAACAATGACGGCTGCAACCAAGAAATAGCCCGGGCGTTGTGGCGGGCACCTGTGGTCCCAGCTACTTGGGAGGCGGAGGCAGAAGACTCGCTGGAGCCCAGGAGTTGGAGGTTGCTGTGAGCTGTGATGCCACGGCACTCTGCCCAGGGGGACAGCTTGAGGCTCTGTATAAAAAAAAAAAAAAAAAAAAAAAACTACCATCAAGTAAAAACACTTAACTACATAACTTAAGTTTTTAATCTGTTTGTTTCCCAATACATATATTTAGCTTCTTTACTGAAACTTTAAGTTTAGACAAAGACAGCTTCACAGAATTAGAAAGAAAATATGAAATATAAATATTAAGTGGACATATATTTCAGAAATTAAGTCTAATGGTTTTCAAAGTGTTTCATAAAACTATTCTTCCAAACTATCCCTTATCCAATGGGCTAAAATTCTCTATTATATCTCTATGAATCTTTGTTTGATGACCTTCATGAAAAAAAATCCTTACTTTCAATTTACTTCAATTTCTGGATAGTTCTAGTTATTATAAAGTTACCTGTACCCTAAATCAAAATTTGTCTTCCTATAACTTTCCTCCCTTACTTCTGAGTCTTAGCCTCTACTTCAGTGATTTTCAACCAGTGTGCCACAGCACACGTGAGAGGATCATAGGAGTACACTATTTTAAAGATCGTTATATTTATTTATTTATTTTTTGAGACACAGTCTCAAGCTGTCTCCCTGGGTAGAGTACTGTGCCATCACAGCTCACAGCAACCTCCAACTCCTGGGCTTAAGCGATTCTCTTACCTCAGCCTCCCAAGTAGCTGGGACTACAGGCATCCGCCACAACACCTGGCTATTTTATGTTGCAATTGTCATTGTTGTTTAGCTGGCCCAGGCTGGGTTCGAACCCACCAGCCTTGGTGTATATGGTCGGCACCATAAACACTGTGCTACGGATGCCGAGCCAAGATCATTATTTTTTAAAGTAGGGCAAAGCACAGTAAGTATATTCTCTCTCTCTCTCTCTTTTTTTTTGATCAGCATAATTTAAGTGTGTTGCAAAAGTACAGTAACTATAGATTCAAGTATGCTATGAGATTTAAAAGGTTGAAAAAACAGCTCTGGTTTCAAAAACAATACTTTTAATCCCTCTTCTATAGGAACTTTCAAATATTTGAAGAATGAGGTCTTTTCACTTGGGTTTTCTGTTCTGACTGCAAGCAATCAGAGTTCCTCCAAATATCCCTTGGTTGTGATCTGTTTTTTGAGACAGAGTTTCACTACGGCACCCTTAGTAGAGTGCCATGATGTCAGAGCTCATGGCAATCTCAAACTCTTGTGCTTAAGTGATTCTCCTACCTCAGTTTTCCAAACAGGTGGGTGCAGCATAGGCCTGGCTATTTTGTTGTTGTTGTTGTAGTTGTCATTGTTGTTTTAGCTGGCCCAGGCCAGGTTCAAACCCACCAGCCTCAGTGTATGTAGCCCATGCCCTACCCACTGAGCTACAGGCACCATCTATGTTTTTATTATAATAATTAAACCTAATAGAAATAAAGGACACAAACCCCTGACAAATTCAGCATTGCCGAAATCCCAAATACTATTAGTATATAAGAGAAATTATATGTAGACTACCATAACCAAATATATTAGAAAAACGATAAATAAGAAAATAAAAGGTTTTTCACCATAGACTGTTGAAAGCCTTTACTGATTATTCTTATGTGAATTGTGAATATCCAAATTAGGGGTTTAATCTGCAGCATTATCTAATATATCTGATCCAGTATCTTGTAGAATACAAATAGATTGGGAACAGATGACCTAATATTTTTCAGTCATTCTTTCATTCCCCCCTAAAGAAACATCTGGAAGTATAAAGACATTCACCCACTCAGCTGGGTATAATGGCTCACACTGCTGAGGCTGAGGCAGGAGGACTGATCAAGTCCAGGAGCCTGAGGTTGCTATGAGCTATGATGACACTGCTGCACTCTACCCAGGGCAACAGTGTGTAAACTGTCTCAAAAATAAAAAAAACTGGCTCAGCGCTTGTGGCTCAAGTGGCTAAGGCGCCAGCCACATATACCTAAGGTAGCAGGTTCGAATCCAGCCTCGGTCTGACAAAAACAATAATGACAGCTGCAACCAAAAAATAGCTGGGCTTTGTGGCGGGTGCCTGTGGTCCCAGCTACTTGGGAGGCGGAGGCAGGAGACTCACTTGAACCCAGGAGTTGGAGGTTGCTGTGAGCTCTGATGCCATGGCACTCTACCCAGGGCGACAGCTTGAGGCTCTGTCTCAAAAAAAAAAAAAGATATTTATTCATGATTGAAAATAATACTAGGTATTATTGTCTCCCTAATGTCCCACACTTATGACAGTCACTGAAAACCCCTCTTGGTGTCTTTTGTCAATCTAGCATCTTCTAGCAAAAAAGTACCACCCTCATTTTCCCATCTACTATTAACCTGTAGCTCCTTCAATTCATGAGTAGAGCTTCAGACTTCTGCCCTTGCCCACTGGACAAGTCACACTACTCTTTGCCAGTGCTGTACTTGACAGTTCTCTATTGCTTTAAAAAGAAATATATATCTTCTTTCATCCTACTTTTCTTGTGAAAAATTCCTATGCAAATTCAAATTCCTGGAGGATAAAATTTGTCACCCCAGTCCATGTGTAACCAATAGTTCTTTGGTGCAGTTGACATTGAGCTATATGTGGACTTCAATAGAGTCAGAAACATTCTACCTCTTGCTTCCATCTTTCTTCCTCCTCAATACCTCCTTTTGTTCCTTAGGGGATGACACATTTCCATAGTTTATTTACTCAAAACCTAGGATATATTTAACCGAGTTAAAAGTTATCCAGTATGGATACCAATGGTCTATGGACAATTAGTGGCCAAGGTCCAAGCATAAAGAGTTACAAATACCCTTTTGGAACATGACTCATGTATAAGCTATTGTATACTTAAAGAAATTGGAGCATCCAATCTGACTTTTTTTCCTGTGACTACGAGCAGTGGTTGTTAACTGTGTCCATGTCCTCATTTGCTTACCTTCTGACAGCAGCTACACAGGTGACAACAGGCCTAGGTTACATGTTTTTCACCCTTAAGTTCCCTCCTTTAACTCTGCTCCTTTCTTCCTATTTAAAGATAGCATAACAGAAGGAAAGTGGTTAAGAACAATAACTTTGTATCCACATTTTTTAAGTAAATGATTTGCAAATGCTTATGCCTTATTTTGAATAACAGACTGTTTTTAGTAAACGTCATAATAATTGCTGTTACCTCAATTCTGTGACATTGTGGTGGAGAATTGCGAGACTGGAGTGGGAGTGTACATTTATAATGTTTTCCTAAACTTCCTTTTCCTCTTCCCCATACTCATGCTGGCTATGGAAGTGGGAGCAATTACAAGCTTCCCGGTGTTTGTAGGAATTGCAGCCATCTATATTTCCCTGCAAAGGGTATAGAATAAAAGTGTGCATTGCAGAGGCAGTTAAGTGAGCCAGATATAGCAAACTAAGGCAGATAACGACATGGCCTCAGGCCTAGCATGGCTGAAGTCATTCCTCCCTGACAAGAGTAATGGCTCTTTTGCCCTTAAGGCCCTTGGTTCCACAGGGCTCTGGGCTGTCATCCTCCTCTCCATGGAACACGTGAGGTCATTAAGAGAAATGCTGATGCCATGCTAGAGGCCATGATCTTCCCTGCCACCAGGTTGCAGTTGACACATTGATGACATTTCTTTGGTGTCAAACCCAGGCAGAGAGTTGTCTTACCTGTCCCAATATCTGTTGGAAATCAGTTCTTGGAAGGAATTTAATTGGTTCTACCTCAATTCAGATAAGCCTGAGAGGCAAGGGTAAAGTTGCCACACAAGGGCAATCCTGGGCACCAAATAACTCTGGGAGACCCTGTGTACGAAGAACCCTGCAAGGAAGTCAGCATGAACTGTGCATGCCTCAAGTTAAATCGTGGTGTAATAGGCTTAAGATACACCATAGTCATGTGGGTTTCATATATATGTTTGCATCTCTGTGTACGTTAGTGATGACCTTGCCAGTGATGAGGATATGGTCGTATTTTGTCATTAGAAATTTAATTTTCAAGCTTAGAAATAATGTAATGGGCCAAATAATGTATTATTTCAGGACATACTTTTTTTTTCATGCTTTGCTGAACTATTTCCTCTCTCTATTCTTTCTGACTCATCACAGGGTAGCATATGAGTCATTGCACATCTTTGGTACATTTATCCTCTCTCCCTCCTGATGATTCTTCTACTGGAAGTGGATATGAAACACAGAGGAAGACCAGGGAGGAATAGTTCTTCATACTGCCTGTGTAACGCTGCATTGAGAAAGCGCTTTCCTTACCTGAGCCTGCACGTTCATAAATTAGCAGAGGCCAGAACCCAGATAGGTGCTACTCACCACCACTGCCTCCACCTTTCCACGACTACCACTGCCATCCCACTGCCACCATCCCTGTGAGCATCACCACCATAGCTGCTATTCCCGCTGGAGCAATCCCCAAGGGGAAATTTGTTGGAAGGCACTTTTCTCTTTGAAAATCAAGGTAGGTATAATAATGCTTTTTTAGGATTCAAGGCATAAAGACACACTCAGCTAACCTCTGTTGACAGCAACTTCCAATAAGAATACACAGGGAAATAAAATGAACAAAAAAAAAATTGTCTCCACAATTTTTGACAATTGATTGACCACCACAGTTAAACTTCCTGGAATTGGAATGTGGTTCATTCATTAAATAATAAATAGTAGCTTTAAGATCCAAGGGTATCACTAGTATTTGTCCCCTCATGGTCAGGTCTTCGCTGCTCCTGACTCTTGGCACTGCGTCACCCCAAGGACGTAGCTTCCACCTGTCTCTGCTTAGACACGATTATTTCTACTTTTACCTTGAGCTGACTGCTTCCCTATCTCTTCCTTTCTCATGTCTGTCATTCAGCTTATGCTTATTCGCGTCTTCTGAGCCTCCATGCCTTCATTCTCTTGTCTGTGATGTTTGCATTTCTCTGTTCACCATGTGGTTGTATGTTCTGTGAATTCTTTGAAAGGGATAGCAATGCTACTGATTCATTTACAGTATAAAGTACAATTGATGGCAAAGGCTCAAACTAGACCACCTCATAGACATCGAATAGGTTATAAATGACTATCTCTGGCATAGTCACCAGTGGTCCAGTGATGTGTGCCAGCTACTGGTAATATGGATGCAAAGCTTGTGTTCTACATGCAAGGAACTACTTTGCCTGTTTATTCAGAATGTGCCTAGAGGAGTCGAAGACTCTTCCTATATGAGCCATCATTGAGTCTCTGTGTGTGTGCACTAGTATTGGCAAATTTAGCAAATGAAAGTATAGACCTTCCAGTTGAATTTAAATTTCAAATAAATACTTTTCTGGTATAAGTATGTCCCAAATATTGCACGGGGCCAGTACCCAAATCATTGATGTGACACAACTACCACTTATGGGGGTTTTTCAAAGAAATCAGCAAAAACAGAAACAACAAACAAACAACCCTATCAAGAAATGAACAAAAGACATGAATAGGATTTTTAAAAGAAGATAGACCTATGGCAAGCAAACATATGGGAAAATGTTCAATGGTGGATCAGGGAATTGCAAATTAAAAACACAGTGGGACACTGCCTTATTATCCTTCTCAGAATGGCCATTACTAAAAAGTAAAAGAAACAACAAAACAAAACAAAGCCCAGATGATGGTGTGGATGCAGAGAAAAGGAACACTTATACATTGTTAGTGGGACTGCCAACAAGTACAACCCCTGTGGAAAACAGAATGGGTATTCCTTAAAGAACTAAAAGTAGACCTACCATTTGATCCAGCAATCCCACTACTGGGTATATATCTAAAAGAAGTCATTATATCAAAAATTCACCTGCACTCGACTATTTATTGTAGCACAACTCACAATTGCAAAGATTTAGTTAAAGAAAATGCTAAATCCATACCTACACCCACACATACACACACACTATGGAATAATACTCAGCCATAAAAGGGAATGAAATGTCTTTTGCAGCATCTTGAGTGGAACTGGAAGCCATTATCTCTGGAATGGTAAAACAAACACCAAATGTTCTCACTAATAGGGGAGCTAAACGATGGATACACACAGGGATAAAGATATGTCAAGAACATTAGAAAGGGGGGAATATGGGAAAGGGGGAGTGATTGAAAACCTACCTGTCAAGTACAATGAACATGCCTAGGTGATGGGCACACCGAAAGCCCTGACTTCAGCAATACACATTGTATCCATGTAACAAAAACATTGGCATCTCCTTAATGTACTGACACAAAACAAATTTTCAAATGCATGGGAATTTTTCTAGACTTAAAAAAAATTAAGTCTAAGCTTGATTGCACCATAGTCAGACAACATATACTGTTATCAAGACTTGCTTTACTTATGGCCTACTATATAGCCCATTTTTGTAAATGTTCCCTGTGAGCCTGAAAGAGTATATATCTGCAATTACTTGGTACAAGGTTCTGTACAACTCTATGAGGCCAAGTTTGCCAGTTGTGTGTTTTAGATCATCTTTTTCTTACCAATCTGTAGAAAAGTTTTTTCTAATTGTGTCATGAACAATAGTTACAAATTAAAAATTTAAGAATACTGGAATTTTTCTCATATCACACTATACTGAAGATAAAAATAACCAAGGCAAGGACCTACTTTAAGGTTTGAAGGCCAGGCATTGCCCTAATCTTTTAATTAGCTTCTCTGAGTCTTACCACACCCTACATTAACTATTCACAACTATCTTCAATCAAAGAAAGAGTCATTGTCAAGTCTACGGAAGGAAAAGGTACAAAGCTAGGTGAAGGGAAGTAATACGCAAGATATGTATTATAAATTTATCTCTGGCCATTGTACAAGTGCCCTACATAGGAGTTTAGGAGCGATGGACCTGGGATGTGAACAGGTGTCTTAAATTAAATCATTCTTTCCTATACAGTTATGTGGCAGCATGCCAGAAGTACACAAGTAAACAGAAGTAAACCACTGGCAGAGAAACACTAATATCTCACATGTGTATTATTTATGAGGTCCTACCTTAGATTTTGTCTGAGGTAATGCCGCCCTCAAGAAAACCAAACAGGCTCGGCTGCTGTAGCTCAGTGAGTAGGACGCCGATCATATACACCAAAGCTAGTGGGTTTGAGCCCAGCCCGGGCCTGCTAAACAACAATGACAACTGCAACCAAAAAAAAAAAAAAAAAATAGCCGGGCATTGTGGTGAATGCCTGTAGTCCCAGCTACTTGGGAGGCTGAGGCAAGAGAATTGCTTAAGCCGAAGAGTTTGAGGTTGCTGTGATCTCTGATGCCATGACACTCTACAGAGGATGACATAGTGAAACTCTGTCTCAAACAAACAAACAAACAAGAAAACCAAATAGCTTTTCAGATTTTGTAATGTCAACTTTATAGATGGAGGAAAAAGAAGTTCAGAGATGCTAAGTAAGTTGTCCACTGTTAAACAACTAATATTGCAAAGATATATAACATATAATTAGACTCTTTTAATCCAAATTCTTTTTTTCACCAAAAAAAAAGGTTACTGTAGTTCCTTCACAAACAAATTGTAACTATCATCATTTACTCAATATTTATACCATGGGTCAGAGGCATCTCTTAATTCCTACAAAGTCCCTATGAGGTAAGTATATTATTTCCACTTTGCATGTGGAAATAATGTACGTACCAGTTTTTCTAGAATGGCTTCACCATTTTCTTAGGGTGTTTGTGAATATTCTATGAGTAAATATGTGTAAAGTTTAGAAAGCAGATCCAGGCACTTAGCAAATGTTAACGATTTTTATTATTGTTATTGAGTAAAGTTCAAAAGAAAGTAATTTGGAAGGTACTAGAGTAAAATTGTATGGGATACTAGAGAAAGTCTGGGATTAAAAGTCTGGGTTTTTATCAGCTATACAATTCTGTCCCTTCAAAAGTCCTTTCTGGGCTTGGTGCCTTAGCTCATACACGGGGGCTGGCGAGTTTGAACCTGGATTGGGTTTGCCAAACAACAATGGCAACTACAACAAAAAAATAGCCAGACTTTGTGGTGGGCGCCTGCAGTCTCAGCTACTTGGGAGGCTGAGGCAAGAGAATCGCTTAAGCCCAAGAGTTTGAGGTTGTTATGAGCTGTGATGCAATGGCACTCTACTGAGGGTGACATAGTGAGACTCTGTCTCAAAAAAAAAAAAAGTCCTGTCTGAACAAATTTATAATCTTAATTCTTCTATGTATATCTTTTTATCTCTTAGTCTTTGGATTTAGGGATTATCAACCCAAACATACATCTCCATTACAAGGCTTCCCTGAAACTTCCAGCCTTCACTGAACCTAAATTCATGTATTTGACTTCTTACAATTTAGTAAATGTTATTGTTCTTTAGAGGGTTGTTTCCTGTGTAAGTCTATTTCTCTAATTAGACTGTAATTTCTTGAATGAGGAGAACATTTCTGCCTCTCTCACAATGATAGCTTCAGAGATAAGTAGAAAGTTGAAATCTAATAACTAGACTAATGTTGGGGGCCTCTATCTTCCATTTTCTCATCCCTCTTTGGTGAACTACCCTTTGTGTATTCTTAGTTTATGTGGTCCAGCTGGGGTGGACTCCACCTTCTGTTTCAATCCCATTTCCATCAGGGGATGGGCATGTGACCCAGGCCAGTATCACAAGTACTTCATCTCTCTGGCCACTAGGATTGGTTCAGGTGCAGCCGTGTGGTCAAAGCCCAGCCCATCTGATGGCTTCTTGAGATTTGCTGGAACAATTGGAACAGACAGATACTTTCTTCTTTGAAAAATGAGGATCACAGACAATACAATTCTTCTTTGCCACTAGGTAGAAAGAATGGGTCTCAAAATCAAACCCATGCAGAAGAAGGTGGGTGGTGGGGAGGGAGGAGAGAGAGATTGTTGAATTCCATAGTTCAACTATGCCTGACACCAGTATCCTTTGATTTCTCTTTTTAAGTTTCAGAGTATGAATTTTATCACTTGGATTCCAAACAATTATGAAGAATATACTAGTATATTAACACATATTAACCTTAGAAACGGATTCTTTCTTCTTTTTAGAGATAGAGTCTTACTTTGTATCTCTAGACTAGTGCAGTGGCACGACCATAGTTCACTACGGCCTCCCACTCCAGGGCTCAAGCGATCCTCCTGCCTCAGCCTCCTGAGCAGATGGAGCTGCAGTTGTGTGCTACCATATCTGGCTAATTCAAAATAATTTTTGCTGAGTTGAGAGATTTTCTATGATGTCCAGGCTGGTTTCAAACTTTTGAGCTCAAGTGATTATTTCACTGTGGCTTCACAAAATGCTGGAATCACAGGCATGAATCTCTGTGCCCAGCCAGTAACTGGATTTTAAACACAGACTCTGTATGGTGTCTATTGCCTCATTGGAGTTTGGCAAGAGTGAGGTTGCTATCTTCTGCTCACTCCTCCACTGGGCAAACTGACTCTAAGCTTCCTTGAATGGATTTTAGTTTAAGGAGGTCATTAACACCTGGTGACATATCAGGGTTGCCTGATATTATCATGGAGTAAGACATGATTTTTCCTTCTCTGAGAATGAGAAGTGCCCACAAAGGCCAGCACCTTGTGAACCTGGGATGTAGAATAGTGATGTAATGGACATTAATTTTCTGTTGAAGTTGTATAAATGTGAAATAAAGCTTCTAGGTGTGATTGCCTGTTGGTCTCTATTTTAGGGAAAGCAGTAAAGATTCATTGAGTAAAGGAAAGTGGTTAGGGGACTGCTATGCCCGCACTTAAATTTTAGAAGCGGGACTGTGCCCAGGAAGACTGCTGATGTTGGACTTTAGTAGATGCAGTTTCTGTTCCTGATATGGCACTAACAGGTGTGGGGACTAGAGGGATAGGGCTGTGCTGAGTGCCCCTTGACATTTCCCCCTAAGACCAAACCAGACAGCACTGGTGGATAGCCTGCTGATGTCATCCTGCAGTGCTAGTTGTCTACATGGTCCTGGCAGCCGGACTCCCCACAACATTCCCTCTGGCTTGGCTAAATGGCCCAGAGCTTTGACAAAATGCTCAGAGGCACTTGGATGAACTCTGTCATTTTATTCTTTTATATAAATCCAGCACTAGCTTTTTAAATGTCATGTGTCAGGTGAGTTTGGTATATAACTTACAGTGGTGTAATGTTTTATAAAATGATCTCTCAAGTAAAAACAATTGGTTGCAGTTCTATGAACATGTTAATGGTACTGCAATGGATTTACAAGAAAGGGAGGTACAGCCTCATGGTAGCCTTAGAAATGCCCTCCTCAGGCCTCCCTCTAAAATAACGGACTGCAGGGATTATAGTTGACTGACCTGCTTCAAGGTGCTGCTCCTTGAGACCCACTGGGGTGTTCACTCTGAAGCCACACTTCCCAGCAGTGGCTGAGGAAGGTGGTGGATCCAGGCCATTCCTTCCTGATACAGGCGTCCTCTAGGGGACAGCTTTGGTCAGTGACTGCCTTTCATGACCCCCTGAGACCTTCTTTACCATCTGAGGTCCTTCTCACCTAATTCCTCCTCTCTCTCTCATTCACAGGTGTTAGTCTTGCATCAGATATATGTGTCCTGTCCCCCTCTACCCTTCATAGACATTTTCCCTGACACATAGTTTACATGTCTGATTTCGTTTTGGCTTCTGCTTTTGGAGGACCCATATGATGACAGCAGTGCTGAGTGCTCTAGCTAATGGCAGTAGGATGGGGTTAAGGAGGGGTCTACTCATTGCCACTGGCAAGGAGGATCCCATCCTGAGTAGTATTTGGGAAAAGGATAGTCCTAGGCCAAGGTGGCAGCCTAATTTATAAATATTTCTCCTGTGTTTATTTAAGAAAAAGCCCCAATAGAGAGAAATGCCTTGTGAGCTGTGCCTTCAAGGACAGTGGAGCTGGCTGGTGGTTGTGCTGATGACTTGAAAAGGGATAATGAGAAAGTGCGGGCGATTTGCAGAGGTCCTTATCTCATAGTAGGAGGAGGGAAGTCAGGATCTAATAGTTAAGGACACAGAAGTCCAGAGGTATTTAGAGGCTTAGCCAAAATAGTTCTGTTATGTTGAAGTCGGGACTTTGGGAGGGAAATCCTGGGGCACCAAAACATAGCATGAGGATGCTTTGGTGAAGATGTGTTGATTTTGGCTCCTGCAGAGAGGGGTGCCCCAACCCTTTGGAGTAAGAAGTAACACATCCCCTCATGAGATGAGAAGTTCCTGCACAGATCGTCCCCTTAAAAGCCAGTCCTATTTCTTTTCTGGGCTGCTGTGCTGATAACTGGATTAACTGCCAGTGTGAACTAGCTGCACCTAATAAATGAAGAAAGAGATTGCAACTCAAAGGATCTGTGAGAACTGTCCGGCTCATACTGGCAGGAGCCAGGGGAATGTCTTATAACAAATTTTGAGGGATTTTGATCAACGTGACTGGAACATCAGATTGCATAGATAGAAATCTGTTGGGTTGGGTGTGCTGTCTCATGATGTGGGATTTAACACCTGACAAAGATCTCAGGGAAGGGAAAACTTGCTACTGAAGGGGCTCTGTGTAAGCCTGGAAAAGGCAGTGGGGCATGCAAAGCAAAGTGGAAATGCCTGTGTCGCCCTGGTGAACAGTAGAGGAAGGAATAAGATGCTGAGGACGTAGGGATACTGAATGGATGTACGATGTCAAGGCAGGAGACCCACCAGAGGATTACGCTCTGTGGCAATGCTGCATCACTCTTCAAGTTCATCAGGACTGGGCTGATCAGAAGGGGACCAGCAGCACTAAGTTCAGTGTTGGTTCTCCTCTGTGATCAGAGTTGATGGTAGAAAATATGGGCACAGATCCAGACTTATTAATGATCCTGAGATATTCTTGTAATAGAGGTAAGGTGACAGTGCTTCACTGCTAGAAAATCATAATGATCTGGAAGGTTGGAGGGGCAGCCAAGAGGCTTAATCTGCATGGGCTTGTGGAGATGGTTAATAAAGTATAGCCTCCCTTGGGGCAAAAGTGTTGGGAAGTCAGGAAGTTTACTGCCCAACAACATCCACAACAGAAGAGAGCGAGAATGGAAGGGCAGGAAAATGAGAGTGGTTGCTTCAATAAAAATTCACAATCTCTTGTTCAGACTCAGTCAGTGGTGTAACTGTCATGTGGGAAGCAGCAGAAGGTGCAGTGCTGGATGTATAGAGCTTCTAGCAAGCCTTGGTGGAAGAACCATTGTCCTGGGGTTCTGGAGCAAGATCATGCCATCTGCACTGGGGGATTTTGGAGAAACAGCTGCACTTTGGAGAAACAGCTCCATATATGTCACTGAGTCTTGGTATAGATAGAAGACTTGACCATGGAGCACCAAGTAACCATATGTCTGCAATTCCTCATTGTGAAATGGATTATATTAGACTTGCAAAGTCATTAAGACAGATATAGCTAGCAGCATTCCATCATAAAACAGAAATAAAGAAGTTAGAATTGGACCCAAGCTGGATCAAATACCTGCATGAACAGGTATTCCAGATTGCCATATCACTGCCATGTTTATACCAATTAAAATATGCCTCCCAAGCATACCTTATGGCCATGTGTAATGCCCCATATGACCGGCTAAAGAGGAGGAAAGAGGCTAAGCCTAGTAGGCCAGCTCAGTGTGGGAGTATATGAACAGACAGTAGATACATTATAGCCACATTCAAGGGTGGTTTTGAAAGTCATGGAGAGAGGAATTCTTCCCAGTGAAGGGACTTCCGGTGATGCATCTGCTTATACACTTTCTTTATAAGAACAAATAGATTGAGGTGAGTATATACACAGAATCCTGGGTAGTGGTCAATGGGCTGGGAGTCATAACAATAAGAATCTGGAAGTATGAGGATCATACTTCAAAAAGGGGAAGGCTGGATCCTCTTCATGCCCAGCATTACAGGGCACTTACTCCACTTTTTTCTGAGCTAACCAGCTAAAGGATCCTGGCAGCTAATAAGATGGAGAAGCAACATGGCCAGGGGGCTGAATGAAAAGAACTAGAAGGTCAAAAGTGAGGAGGCCGAAAGGTGAGTGAGTGTGAAACTTTTTGTCCTACATATTAACACACACTAAAAAATGTCTATCAGAGAACAGACACTGAATCACCAAATGAGTAAAATGGGTCACCTGGTATACACTAGTCAGCCCTCATCACTGCCCGTCTTGGAACTGTCTATGACGGCCACACACACTGGCAGAGATGGAGGCTGGATGTGGACTCAACAGCATGACTCCAACGTAACAAGGCCATGTACAAGGTCAGACAAGTTTGTGAACTCATTCATACCTCCTTGCTGAATATCACTGTGGTCACCTTCGAGGTACTCCCTTGGGAAGCTACACACTGATGCCAATACTCAGTCCACTCTTCAAAATGGTTTTTCTAGAATGAGTTTGCAAACTTGTCAGATCTCAAAGCTATGGCTGTCTGACTGCTGAAGCCACCACCAGCAGAGATCATCACTGAGTGCCTGATACGGTCTTATTCCTTGAAAGAGACCACTTGGAGGAAAGCTTATTACCTTGGGTCCTTTCTGATCTGAATCCCATGACTCTTGTTTCGAAAGGAGTTACAAACTGGGGGGTGGAGGGAGCACAGTGAGTGTCCTAAGATATGCTGCCTCTAGGTATTTGGGACTCTGTCAGGGAACAGCAGGAAGTGAGTCACCATCTTTGTAGGGGTAATTGACCCTAATTAACAGGAGGAGTTAACAGTGCTTTTACACAATGAGACAGGGAAAAGTAGGTATGACACCCAGATGACCCACTTGTGCGCATCTTGATTCTCTCTTGTAATTTAATTTCCTTGATTTTCATTTGTACTTGCCAAGAGGCACAGACCAATTACTTTGGGAAGAGAAAAGGATAATTACCAAGGACTCAGACCTTTGAGGAGTAAAGTTTTAGGTCATATCCTTAGATAATGCAGGACCTGCAGAGGTGTGGTTAAAGATAAGGAATTTAGAGTAGAAGAGGAGGAAGAAAACCATACCAGTTGTGGCCCCAAGACTGACCGCAGAGAACAAGATGATAATTTTCAACATTTTGAAAAGAAACCCTGTAATTCCAGCTATCACTCCCTATTCTTCCATCTTCCCAAGCAGTCACCAGGCTACTTTTTGGCTGTCCACATTTGCTTAATCTAGATACTTAATATAAATGGAATCACAGGGTATATTCCTGACTCCCTTCACATAGCACAATGTTATCAAGGTTCATTCACATTGTAGCAAATATTAGTGCTTCATTCATTTTTTATGGCTAAATAATATTCCATTGCATGGATTACCATATTTCTTTATCCATTTATCAATATAGAGACATTTTGATTGTTTCCATCTATTGGCAATTATGAATAACACTGCTATAAACATTTGTGTACTTTTTTTTTTTGTGGCTTGTGAGGGTTCTGCTGAGAAGTCTGTTATCCTCATCAGTTTTTTCTTATAGGTCATTTGCTGCTTTTATATAGCTGCTTTTAGAATTTGCTCTTTCAATTTGATTTTGGCCAGGTTGACCACTATGTTTCTTGGAGATAGCTTCCCTGTGTTTGATGACTATCTTAATCTGGATGTCTGAATCTTTGGTGGTAACGGGAAAGTTTTCCATAGTAATTCCTTCAAATAGATTTTTCATGCTTTTAGTTCTTTTCTTCTTCCTGCTCAGAGGTATCTAGCATTCATATGCTTGTTTACTTCACACAGAACCACACATGGCTAAGCGATCACTCTACACTTGTTCTCCTCTCTGCCTCTGTAAGTGATGGGGTTAACTTGAGAGACTTGTCTTCAAGCTCTGAGATTCTTTCTTCTTAGTTTAGTCTGTTGCTGAAACTTTCTGCTGTGTTTTGGAAATCCCTGAATGACTCTTTCATTTCCTTAAGTTCTATTATATCCCTACTAAATTGGTCATGCTCATTAGTGACTTTTTCATGAATTTTCTGAAATATTTTTTGGGCTTTGTTTTGTTGGTCTTCAACTTTCTCTTCTTTCCATTCATCTAATTTGCCATTCATATCCTGAGTTCTATTTCTGTCATTTAAGAAATGTCCTTGTAGTTGGAATCAGCTTCTATAAGTCCATTGTGATCCCTTTGAGGTGTTAATATTTTTTTCTTATTTTTAATATGTTTTGCTTTTTCATGTTGCCAGAGTTCTTTTGCTGATTTCTTCTCTCCTGAAATCTTTTTCTTAATTCCTGGTTAATAGGTTTTCAGGATTCCTTCTCCTTGCTGGGAACTCTTTTTAGGAGCTGCATGATACTCTCTGCACTGAGACTTGTGTTGGGGGGATTGCTCCACCCAGAGTCTCGCCACAGAGGTAACTGCAATATCTGGGTAAGGGTTCATGGGTTCCTGGGTAGTAAGCATTTGCTTAAAGCAGGTTGCAGTGTGCTGGCTGCTTGAGGCTGGGAACTTTGGAGCAGTTCTTCCAGCCCTGCTTTGGTGGTAGAGGCTCTGGAGTGGGGTTTTGGGGATCTGGGTGCACTTCTAGAGACATGGCCTGGTGTCTCAGGCCTGGCAGTAATTCTGGAGGCACAGAGGCAGAGCCTCGGAGCTGGGCCTGTGGAGGAACCCCAAACAGAACTTCTTAGCAGGGGCTCTGACTCTAAAGCAGGGCTGTGCAGATGGCCATCTGATTCAATCTGGAGAGTAGGTCAGGGCCAAGCAGGCAGGAGGCAATCATGGCCTAGACTAGAGCTTGGAGTCATGGTGAATAAGCAATAGGTTGCTCCCCAGACGCTTGGATGTCACAAATGCCAGGTCAGGCATGCAGAGGTCACAGCTCTCTGCCCCCAGGGCCCTGCCCAGAAGCCACCTATGTGGTTGCCTGAGGCATCTCAGGTTGGTGTCTGCTGCACCAGTGGGAAAGCTTCCCAGCCAGTTCTGGGATAGAGCCACAAGTAAGGCTCTGAACTGGGCCTCTGAGCCAGAAGTGGAGCCATGCAGATGGCCAGCAGATCCAACCTAGAGGGCAGGGTCAGGGCCAAATAGGCAGGAGGCAGAGGGGTCCTGGAGGATAGAACTGGGGTGAGCAAATAGTAGGCTGCTTCAAAGGCTCTGGGGTCCTGTGAAAATAAGTCAGGTGGGCTGATGCTGGCTCCTTTAGACTTTTCAATAGCAGCATTGAATAGTGGCTTTGAAGGCTTGGTAACTTCAAACTCTGTGGAGTAGGCCAATAAGCTGGAGACCAAGGGATGAGTTGCAGTCTGAGTTCAAAGAGCCTGCTGGCAGAATTCCCCAGGCCTCAGAATTCTGTTACATTAATAAGTCTGTGATTGTTATCCCAGTGCCATGCTTGTGATGATTGTTGCCTTCTGGTAAGTTGAAGAATTGTGAATCCTCCAGTTTTGTTCTTTTTCAAGATTGTTTTGTCTATTCTGAATCCCTCTCAATTCCAAAGGAGTTTTGGAATCAGCTTGTTAATGTCTACAAGGCAGCCAGCTTGGATTCTGGTAGAGATTGCATTGAGTCTGTGGATAAACTGAGAGAGTATCACCATTTTAAAAATAACACTTTATAAGCCATTAACACAAAATGATTTTTTATTTAGTTTCTAATTTCTTTAAACTGTGTTTTATAGTTTTCAGAATGTAAGCTTTGTACTTCGCTAAAATTATTTCAAAACACTTTACTATTTTTTTTATGTTATTGTAAATAGGATTATTCTCCCAGTTTCATTTTTGAATTACTTATTGCAAGTATATAGAAATACAATTGATTTTTAGATATTGATTTTGTATTCTGCAATCTTGCTGAATTCATTTATCAGTTGTTCTAGTTATTTTCTGACTGCCTTAGAATTTTCTGTATGCAAGATTGTATTTGCTTTTCTTTTCTTTTTTTTTGAGACAGAATCTCAAGCTGTCACCCTGAGTACCATGAAGTCATAGCTCATAGCAATCTCCAGCTCTTGGGCTCAAGCAATCCTCTTGGCTCAGTTTCTCTATTTTTCAGTAGAGATGGGGTCTTGCTTTTACTCAGACTGGTCTCAAACTTGGCAGCTCAAGTAATCCACCTGCCTCAGCCTCCCAGAGTGTTAGGATTATAGGCATGAGCCACTGAGCCCAACCTCAAGATCATATTTTCTGTAAATAGGATTTTATTTCTTTATTTTTAGTATGGAGGCCTTCATTTCTCTTTCTTGCCTAATTTCCCTGGTTAAAACTTCTAGTACAATGTAGATTAGAGTGGAGATCTTTAACATTTTTCCTGACCTTAAGGAAAAGCATTCAGTCTTTGTTAAGTATGATGTCAGCTGTGGGTTTTTACGGAGTCCCTTTCTTAGGTTCAGGAAGTCCACCTTTGTTTTTATTCTATTGAGTGTTTTTCTTATGGAAGAATGTTGAATTTTGTCTAACAGCTTTTCTGTGTCTATTGAGATGATCATTTTTAATTTTAGTGATGTATTACACTTATTGATTTTCAGATGTTAGACCAAGTATGCATTCCTGCAATGAATCCCACTGGGTCGTGATGTATTATTCTTTTCATATTTTGCTTGATTTGGTTTGCTTGTATTTTGTTGAAAGTTTTCCTGACAATTTTCATGAGATACTGGTTTACAATTTCCTTGTGATACTTTGACTGATTTTGGTGTCAGGCAATATTGGCCTCACAGAATGAGGTGAGTACTGTTCCCTCTCTTATTTTTTTTAAGAGTTGGTAAATAATTAGTATTATTTATTTTTAAATACAAATTGATAGAAATTGTGAAATCTTCTAAATCTGGGCATTCTTTTATAGTTTTTTGATTATTCATTCAGTCTTTCTACTTCTTACAGATTTATGTTTACTATTTTTGAGTCAGTTTTGGTAGTTTGTACCTTTTTAAGGAATTTATCAGTAAACCATCATACATAGTATGACTTTATAATCCTTTTTATTTCTATAAGGTTAGTATTAGGTCTTGTCTTTCATTTGATTCCGGTAATTTGAGTCTTTTCTCTTTTTTTCCTATGTCAGTCTAGCTAAAGGTTTGCCAATTTCTTTTATCTTTTCAAACAACCAGCTTTTGTTTATTGATTTTTTTCACTCCTGTTTTTCTACTCTTTCCTTGTGTTTACCCTACTGTGAGTCTGCTGAGCTTCCTGCTTATGCAGATTAATATTTTTCATTAAATTTGGGAACATTGGAGTCATTATTTCTTTGAACATTTTTTTCTGGTTCCTTTCTCTGTCTCTTCTCCTTCTGGTAATTTAATTATACATATATTAGCATGTTTAACTGTGTCTAACTTTTCTCTGAAGCTCTATTCTCTTTTCTTCTTTCTTTTTTCCTCTCTATTTAAATTGTGTAGTTTCTAGCCATCTATCATCCAGTTCAAAAATTCCTTCTTTTGCAGTTCTAATCTACCGCTGAGCTCCTCTAGTGAACTTTCAATATTTGTTATAATACTTTTCAACTCCCGAATTTTCTTTGTATTTCCTTTTGTAACTTATATCTTTTTATGAATACTGTCTACTTGATGTGACATGGTCATCATGTTTCATTTAATTCTTTGAACATACTTATTTTGGCTACTTTAAGATCTTTGCATGTTAAAACAAATATCTTGTTGCTGTCACAGCTATTCTTGCATGCTTTATATTTGGTATAGGGTCTTAATTTCCTTTTTCTTTGCATGTCTCCTATATTTTTGTTGGAAACTGTACATTTTAGACAATATATATAAAAACTCTAGATACCTGTTCCCACTGTAGGGCTTATCATTTTTATTGCTTTTTCATTTGTTTAGTGAGTAGCAAAATTATTTTAGTTCCTTCTATTTCCCCTCCACAATGTGAAGCCTTTAATGAGGCTAAGTTACAAGTAATCATGGCAGAAGTCTCAGTCTTGGATACTCCCACAGTCACTCTGGGATGATAGCAATTTTTTCTTGGCTCTCTTTTGTTTTCTGACTATACCCAGTTGTTACACACAAGTAATTGTAGCTTATTGCTATATTACTTTTAACAATGTCCTATAATGTCAAATTTGTGTTCCTGAGGTCAGTGATTAAAATTTGTTCTGACCCCAAGAAGGCTCCTTCTGTCTGTTTCTTATTCCAGTTCTGTCCAGTAAATTTGTTTACCATGTAGTCTGTACTTTTGGTGAATCTACCGAAATTCTACTAGCTGCCTTCCACCAAAACTTCCACTGTTTTTGAGAATGTCCTTAGGCTTGAACTTCTTCACATCTACTGCAAATGAAATCAATTTCTTTGGAAAGATAGTAGGAGAGATCTTCATGGCCCACTTCTTCCCCTAGACAAATTCTCTAGGCTTTGGCTTCTTTAGTTGAGGGTGAAGATAATGGCACATTATCACTCACCCACAGTCACTTCTGAGTGACTCCCCTGCTTTAAGAGCTGAGCATTTGGTAGTAAGACAGCTCTCCAACTGTGGTCTGGATGGGAGAAAGCAGTATCTTCTTGGCTGTGTCAATCTGGATAATAGTTTCCATTTGACCAAGTTGGGAGAGAAAGGAGAAACATCTTAGTTCAGATATCACAGACTCTTGCTGTTCTTGCCAAATTTTAGTAAATTTTCTTGAATAAATGTTACTTCATTTGCTGTATGCCCTTAGCTTCATTACCAGATCCTTAAAATGTTGAATTAAAAAAAAATTGTGCCAGTTTTATAGCCATGGAACTCCCAAAGCTGTTTTGGCAGAAGTGAAACTCCCAAATAAAAATATTTCTTAACAACTTCTATTATAATTGGCAGTTGATTTGTCCATGTGCCTCTCTGAATTTTAAGCTAACTGAGAGAAGAGGCTATTTTATTTCTTTCCAATTTCTGGTGCCTACCATAGTATAATGCATGTATTAGTGCCTGAATTAATATTTATTAAATGTATTTTGCCAAAAACTTTCAACTATCTAATTATATTTTGCCTAACCTTCACCTAAATAACATATAAACTTGTAAAACAAATTGTAAACATAAAATTCAATAAACACAAATTCACATTCTAGTCAACTTCTTAGCAACTTTCTGGTAGAGGTTATGAGCTATATATTCAATACGCTATATATATTTTTCTTAATAACAGAATTCAGATTTACTTAGGATGAAAAATAACTGAACCAAAACATTATATCTCCCATCTTCTCTTGTAGCTAGGTGTGACCTCTGACCAGTGAGATGTAAGTGGAAGACATTAAATTAGTCTTCCCGAGATAGCTCCTTATAGGCAGGATGCACAGCTGTATTTTCTATTCTTTCTATGTTTCTTGCTTTGAATAAGAGAATGATGGCTGTAATTCCAACAGTCACTTCTGTGTGGGAGGCACTATTCCAAATGGAAGCTGAATGCTAAGGATGGTGGTACAGAATGATTGAAAGAACCTGGGTTCTTAATGATGACTCTAGAGTTTGAAGTCTATACATTGGCCTAGACAGATAAAGAATAAACTTTTATCTTATTTAACCACAGTTATTGCTAATTTCTGTTAATATTAGGTGAGAATAATTTCTAATTGGTATGTTATGTATTCCACATTTTGAAGTTTGTTAAGTTTTATTTACGTGCTACATGTATATAATGCTTATCATTGTGAATATCATGTTCCATTTATCATATTTATTCTGAAAATTACAACTTTCAGAATACTTTTCTCCTCATATTATGTAAAATGCATCCAGAAGTGGTATAAATTTAGTAAATAAACTATAAATATGCTTAACCAGTTTGTTTCAACTTATCTCTGTCTAACCTCAGACAACTATAGTAGAACTTCCATAACTGACCACCTCCCTACATTGACTACCTTTCTTAAGTTGACCTAATATTTAAAGAACAGACATACATCACATGTGCTAAGGCTTCATTCCTTATATTTACCTCCTCTATATATTGACCAGTTTGTTACAGTCCCTTGGGTGGCCAATTTACAGAAGTTCTGCTGTATATATTTAACCATAGAGTTGTTCTTTGATTATAAAGGGGGAATAAAGTTTAAGAAAGACAACTGTAATCTTCAGCTTTCCTTCTTTTTTCATGTTTCCATTTTGGTACAGAAGTCACTATTTGCAAGTGTTTGAGATCTTCAAATAAAATTATGGAAGCTATGAAATTCTGCCAACATCATCTATTATTTCATAGTTGATTTTAATCATGCTATGGTAATAAAAGTAGTCCACATTTATCGAATGCTTACTACATATAAAGCAGTGTTACTAGGGCTTTCCTTGTAATCTCTGCAACAAATTTATAAGGTATGTACTGTTATTGTCCTCATGGACAGGTGAGGAAAAGAAGGCACAGAACATTATATAAATTGACCAATGTCATACAACTGATAAGTGAAGGAAATTGTCATATCTTGGCAATGTGCTCCAGAGTTTGTGTTCATGTCAATAACACCATATCATATCTTCTAGACATGACTCTGTTAGTCTTAGAGCTGTTCTTGCTGGAATGATATTCCTTGTTTCTTTTTAACTCTTAGTAAGAAGCAATTTAAAGTCATGAATGCCTAGATTATAGCTGCACATGCAGACAATACCAGTTATTGTTTTTTCTTTTTTTTTTTTTTGAGTCAGAGTCTCACTATGTTGTCCTCAGTAGACTGCCATGGTGTCACAGCTCACAGCAATCTCAAACTCTTGGGCTTAAGAGATTCTCTTGCCTTAGCCTCCCAAGTAGCTGGGATTACAGGTGCTTGCCAAAATGCCTAGCTAGTTTTTTGTTGCAGTTATCATTGTTGTTTAGCTGGCCTGGGCCAGGTTTGAACCCATCAGCCTCGATGTATGTGGCTGGCGCTTACCCGCTTAGTTATGGGCACCACTCAACCAGAAATTTTTGATGACATGTTTTGTTATGGTATATTGTGAAGTACATCAAGTCTAGCTGTAACTACTCATAAAGGAACAAAGCATATGGTTAACTTAAGAAAAACATAAATTAGAGTAGATCCAGTGTTATAATTACTCTGATCATCTACATTCCCATAAATTCTCATGAATTTGAGAGAAAAGGATAGTATTATAATCACCAGGAAACATTCTTAACTTATATTTTATATCATCTGCATTAAGTATTTGAACATATTAGGGAAAAGAAGTTAAGAACCATTGGTCTGACTCATCAACCATTAGAGGAATGTTAGCTGAACTAAAAGGTATGATAGCCAATTTAATGTTGTAAGAACTACACAGGGCTAGGTTGGTGTGGACTTAAGGGTGGGACTCGCCTCATGAATACTTTAAGTATATTTTAAAATTATTGGCCTTTTCCTTGACAGGGCTTGGATGTTGAATTGGCCATTGGCTAGGCACAAGTAATGTTTAACAGGTGTTCTACAAGACACGTTGGATGGGTTGGCCCTCCCATCACACCATTTCAATAGCCTGAGTCAGTCTTGGACAGATGAAAATGAACAAAGGAACTACTACAAAAGCAGTTCCTTTCATTGGGTGTCAGAAAGTATTGAAGACCTAGGAAAGTGCCTCTGATGAAAAGTGCCCTGGAAATATGAGATATTATTATGTAATATGGGAAACAAAACAATGGAGAATAAATAGCTTTCACCTGCAGGGAATCAATACTAGTGACTTTATTATATTCAACTCAATACCATGCTGATTGAGTTGGAGAGGTGGTGAGGGAGTAGAAAATTACTAGGGGCTTAAAAACAAAAAAAGAATAAAAAGAAACAACAACAACAAAAATCCTGCACCAAGCACTGACTCACGATTTCTGGGCTGAGAGTAGATGTCATTAATGACCCTTTTTATTCATGCAGAAGTTCCTGCAGAGTAACGTAATGTTCCATTAGTAATAATTGAAAAAGTCTCTGTTCGGAATTATGTCAAAACCTAAAGATGATGCTCCTGCCAAAATATTTTGGTGACAAATGCGGGAAGTATTTGACAGAAGGTGCCATTGCAGGTTGAAGAGGCTTCTTGAGGAGATGCTCAGAGGATCTGGAGGAAACAGGCTAGCATGAGACTGTGAGCACCAGCACAAAATTCCCACCTGAAGTCCCTATCTTTGAGAACCATGTGCTCCTCGTTTTTTGATAGTTTGACCTTATTTGTATGCTCCAGTTTTTTTTTTTGTATGCTCCAGTTTTAACCAATGTTTGTGGAAACATAAAACTAAGACATTGAGTAGGTAGCCCTTGCCACTATATAATTTTGACTTTTATTCTTTCTATATAATGGGTGTCTATATGAGCTCTTGGGAGAGAAAGTAGTGATAGCATGGGCCATCAGAGTTCATCACCCTGTCCCTTAGATGGTCAAGTTATAGAGGTTCTACTGTAAGTATGTGTATGTGTGTATATATATGTGTGTGTGTGTAGGTATATGTGTGTGTGTGTGTGTGTATATATATATATATATATATGAAGGATTTGTATACATAATATGTAAAGAACTCTTACAACTTAATAAGAAAAAAACAATCTCATAAATATGAGCAAATGATTTAAACAGGTACATAGTATTTCACAAAATGAAGAGAAATGAATGGGCAATAAACTCACGGAAAGAGACTCAACATAACTGCTTATTAGGGAAGTAAAAATTAGAGATATAGCAGTGTATATCAATTAGAATGGTTAAAATTAAAAAAACTCACCATGTGAAGAGTTGGAAAGGGTATGAAACAGGAAGCACACACACACAGCAGGTATTCATATGACAGACTACTACTCATCAAAAAAGGATTGGACCTAACACACATGGAGGTGTGTACAAATCCAAATGCATTATGCTGATTGTGAGACGGCTGGTCCAAAGGGTACAGTCTGTATGATTCCATTCACAGGGAAATGCAGAGGAGACATGTTATCTATAGTGACAGCATATTGACAGTTAACTTGAGTGAGAGGTAGAGGGATTGCCTGAGAAGGGAGTCTAAAGAAACTTTCTGGGGTGACCAAAATGTTATGTGTTGTGGTACTACAAAAGTGACAAAGTATATTTGTCAAGACTCATCAACATGTATACTTAAAATGGGTGTCTTTTTGTATGTCTCAATTATACCTTAACATTTATTTAAAAACTCAAAGTGTTTGAGAAAGAAGAAAACAGAGTGGCTGATGATGATGAGTCAGAAAAAGAATTAGAGAAAAAGACCCAGAAGAAAAGGAGACCGAGTAAGAGAGGGATGGGAGGGGTAGGGAAGGAGCAGTTCATAGGTTAGATTTCTCAGGGAAAAGATAAGGTGGACAAGCTCCGAATTAATAGTTAACATTATAATGCAGGATACTGAAGCTGAGTTATAGCCCCAGCTATGCAGCAAGTACCTTATGTAACTTCTGTAGCTGGTTTTGTTTTGCTTTCTGTTCTATTCTTTTTTTTTTTTTTTTTTTGCTTTTATTCCAATGGTATATAATCATCAGGTCATGTCAAAACCACTGTTTTCCATTTGCAATGGGAAGCTGAACCAGCGTGCCTGGGGCACAAGTCCTTGAGGACAAGAATAAGTAACTTAGGTCCCTGATGACACTGAGTGGGAGTGAGAGTTGCCTCTGGAATCTTCCACCTACTCTCCCCTGCGCTCTTCCTCCACACCTCGCCTGATTGCTTCATCCCCCATGAAGTGTCCTGTGACCTGATGTTTTTTCCTTCTCACCACTCTGCCTTCATTTCCCATTGTACATCCTTTCTCAGGGAGAGATTAAAATGTTATTTGTTCTTCATAGAGATTTCATTCTTAGAATTTTGTCCACAGCTAAACCTCTTTGGGCATTTCAGGCCAGCAAGAGATAAATAGCGAACCTTCCTACATCTCTAAAATGGGACATCTGAGGCACAGTTTAGCTCTCTAACATGTCATGTTGTTCCCAGGAACTGAATGTACATGTACAGCATGAATTAAAAAGTAACAAGCAGCGTACAGAGAAGAGCAGGTCATTGCTGCACTTTAACACTCCCTGCCTTACAAAGGCCCCTAACAGCTATCAGTCTGACTCCATATCTCTTTCTCTGTGCTCCTCCAAATATTTTGAAACAACTTGCACTACATTAGAGTCTGTTTTCTAGTCCTATTGCTTGTGTATCTTGCCTGCTTCTACCAAGCTATACTAAGGAAAGTTCCCATTACTGATGAGTTCCCATTTGTCAGTGAAGGGATAAATTATCACTCCTTCACCTTCATGTAAAAGCTTCTTGCTGCTCAAGGCACGTGCCATCTGGCAGTAGTAACAGCTGTTTCAGCAAAGGCGTGCATCTTCAGGATGGTTGTTCTGCTGCACTCGGGCAGGATGGCCCGGCAAGTTGGATGCCTCCTAGTTGTTTACCTTCTCTGGAATCTTCAGTCTTCCCTGTGGCCATTCCTTCCTTCTTGCACTAGTTTGTTACTTCTCTGCCTCTTGCACTCCAATTTCATACCCCTGACCACAACCTCTTTCCTGCTAGGTTTCTCTCATTTTTATTATATTAATATTTACTCTGTTCTTCAACCATTTCATTTTTTTAAAATCTTTCAGTCAATTCAAGTCTTTTTTTTGGGCCAATACTATTAGCTCCCTTGCTTCTTCATCTTTTCAATACATCCTGCTTGCACAAAAAGACTCAGGTTCAGGACAGGTGCAGTGGCTCAAGCCTGTATTCCTAACACTCTGGGAGGCCAAGGTGGGTGGATTGCCTGACTAAGGAGTTTGAGACCAGCCTGAGCAAGAGCCAGACCCCATCTTTACTAAAAATAGAAAAAATAGCCAGGCCTGGTGATGGGCACCTGTAGTCCCAGTTACTCGGGAGGTTGAGGCAGGAGGATCTCTTGAGCCCAAGAGTGTGAGATTGCTGTAAGCTATGATGGCATGGCACTCTACTCAGGTGAAAGAGTCAGACTCTATCTCAATAAAAAAAAAAGACTTTGGCTCAGTTCAATCAATCCAATTATCTGCTATCTTTACATTTCAAGTACGATGGCTATTCCAGAAAATTGCATGCTATATAAATTATGGCTTCTATAAATGGGTAGTTCATATATTTAACAAATGTTAATGGAGCACTTACTATGTGCTGCATACTATCCCAGCTACTAAGCATGCAAATACTTGGAGGAGGACAGAGAATTGCCATGGAGAGAAAGAGAGAGCGAGCACACATGAACTGATGGCAAATGGTTTTATAGTCCTTCCCTATTTCATCAGATGAGCAGGATAGACAGAGCAATGGGAAGGTCATGTAGTGGAAGGAAAAGAGTGTAAGCTTGAAGTTAGATAGACCAAGATTGGAATCAGGAAGAAGGTCAAAGTTGAGGGCAGATAGAAGGCTGTCGCTGCAAACTGGCAGTAATGAGAACATGAACCAGGGTAGTGACAAGGACACTTGAGAAGAAGGAAGTTTTATCTGTTCTCACCTGACACTTTAATTTAAAAGTGAATGGCATACCAAAGGGAAGAAATATTTTTTGACTGTTAGAAATGCTATGTTTACAAGATGGCAGATTTTCAGATAAAAACAGAACATGTTCTTTAAAAATTTGTAGGACCACAGCTCTGAAAATCAAAGGCAATTGAAAAAGTACAGAGTCTCTGGTTTTTCAGAGAGTGAAACAATCCACCATTATATGGTAGATAACTAGTCCTGAACTATAATTTAATTTATTACCATCTCAGCACAAATCACATACTACCTTCATTAAATGTCTCGGGCAGAAAGCTGGGAAAGCCAGCTAAGGCTCCTTTCAGTCAGCCTGGTGGCGCCTGCTGGCAGTTTGGAACCTCTTTCAAAAGGCCACCAAATTAGGGCCTGTGTCCTTCTCTGTGTTCAGTGCAGCACGGTTGGGAGTCTCTGTGGACATTAGCTGGCCTGTGCTGGCCAGAGAGCATAGTGAACGCCTGTGGGGCACAGAGCGGGGCTGGATACTTCCACACAGTCCCTTCTCTCCCTGCTCAATTTCAAAATTCTTTTCAATGAGGCAAATGTCTGGTAGAAGGGAGAATCTAGATGACAGAGGATGCTGGTGCTCTCATACTGTCTGCCAGGAGGTATCTTTTTTGGACAAAGAATAGTGATGATTTATTGTTTTTCTTGGTGGAAATGCTAAAGATTGTAACAACTTGGAAAGAGATTTTATGCATTAATGTTTGGGTCATATGTATCCCTTATCTATCCTTTTTCTTTAGCCTAAACATAGACTGCCTTCCTTCCTTCCATCCTTCCTTCCTTTAATACCCATGCATCTATATATCTATCTGCAATTTATAAAATGAGACTTTTATATTACTTGAACATTGGCTTTGGACCAGAACTTTCTGGCAGAAAGGAAGTAGGCTAGAATCAATCAAACATTCCAAAAATCAAGCAAACACACATACACACACACACACACAACTAAACAAAAAACAGTGAAAGTGTAAAATACCCACAAAATTTAAATTATTTTAAAATGACAGAAATCAGAAAAGAACATAATAGCAGGTGGGAGAGAATTCAACACATTTTTGGAAGAAGGAAGTAGAGAGACAAGTGTTAATTTTCCTAGAAGACAGGATGAAGTTGTAACTCAGTGCCTGTAGTTATGGACATTGATGTGGAATGAATTCATTCCCTCTGTAAAATCCTGAGAGCTTTGGCATTCAGAGCATATATGGAAGAGGATGGGACTGAAAGTGGGGCTAAGTGAAAGCCTGTATACAGGGTAGCTGGGCTCACAGAAACTCTTCCCTACCCACAAAGGTAGTGGGCCAGGTGGTAACCTCTGTTTTCTCCTGTTAGAACAGAGGTTTACATTGTGGAGATTTTTTTTTTTTTTTTTTTTTTTTGAGACGGTGCCTCAAGCTATCCCCCTGGGTAGTGTGCCGTGGCATCACAGCTCATAGCAACCTCCAACTCCTGGGCTCAAGCAAGTCTCTTGCCTCTGCCTCCCAAGTAGCTGGGACTACAGGCACCCGCCACAACGCCTGGCTAGTTTTTGGTTGTAGCCGTCATTGTTGTTTGGCGGGCCCGGGCTGGATTCGAACCCACCACCTTAGGTGTATGTGGCTGGCACCTTAGCCACTTGAGCCACAGGCGCTGAGCCCATTGTGGAGATTTTTTATAGCAGACATACCAGTCTTTGGAACAGCAGAGGATAAGGTAAAGTGCAGAGCTGAGAGTGGAACTAAAATAAAGGGATGGCATGAATATCAACATATAAACTCTGGGAGACCTCTACTGCCTTCCCATGTTCAGATTCTAGAATACCAGGAGCCCAAAATGTCCACTCTGTTCTTTCCTCTATTTCACAGTAAAAAGGGAGATTTATTTCTGGAGAAAAGACTTTCAGACATTGAAATTTTTGACTCCCTTAAAGAACTGTAGTTTCCTATTTTTTTCCCTCTGAGGAAAAATCCTCCCTTTGCACACAGAACTATGCTCACTCTTAAGTACAAAAGCCAAAGATTGTCACACAGTTGGGGAAGCCCTCTAAAATGAAAGAGGGTAACTAAAACTGAAATAGAAAAGGAAACTCAGAAAAACACAAACATTGTTAAGTAGGAAAAAATAAATCTTCAAAAATTATAATTAACATCCCCAAAGAAACTAGAAAAACCAGGATGGGAATGATTCCCACAAGAGAATATCCAAGAAAAAAAGTTTTGGAAAAAATAGTAGAAATAAAATATTTAATACTATATTTGGAGAAAATGTTTTATGAGATCTACTAAAAAGTAGAACAAGTTAAAGTGATGGAAAATTAGAGAGAAAAAGATAAGAAAATTAGAGGATTATTCCAATAACTGAGCAATAGTATTTCCACAAAGAAAGTAGAAAAAATGGAAAGTAGGTAATGCTAAAGAAATAATATGAGAAAATTTCTAACCAGGGAAGGACACTCACTTCTAAGCTAAAAAGGCAAAGGAAGTATTTAGCATAATGTAAAACCAATACACTCAGAACCATGAATTGTCAAAATTGAACTATGGAACTTTAAAAAAAAATTTTTGTTATTGTTTGGGATTCAGTGAGGGTACAAGAAACCAGGGTACACTGATTGTATTTGTTAGGTTAAGTCCCTCATATAATTGTGTCTTTTCACCGAGTCCTCCCACCCCCTCTCTTCTTCCCTCTCTCTGTTGTCCCCTTCCCCCACTGTGTACTACGTTATTAATTGTCCTCATATCAGAATTGAGTACATAGGATTCATGCTTCTCCATTCTTGTGATGCTTCACTAAGAATAATGTGTTCCACTTCTATCCAGGTTAATGCATAAGATGTAAATAAAGTCTCCATTTTTTTAATGGCTGAATAGTATTCCATGGTATACATATACCACAGCTTGTTAATCCATTCCTGGGTTGGAGGGCATTTAGGTTGTTTCCACATTTTGGTGATTGTAAATTGAACTGCAATAAAGTCTAGTGCAAGTGTCCTTATGGTAAAAGACGTTTTTCCCTTTTGGTTAGATGCCCAGTAATGGGATTGCAAGGTAAAATGGGAGGTCTAGCTTGAGTTCTTTGAGGGTTCTCCATACTTCCTTCCAAACAGGTTGTATTAGTTTACTCTATCCAGCAGTGTAAAAGTGTTCCTTTCTCTCCACATCCACACCAGCATCTGCAGTTTTGAGATTGTGTGATGTGGGCCATTCTCGCTGGGGTTAGATGATATCGTTGGGTGGTTTTGATTTGTATTTCTCTAATAATTAGGGATGATGAGCATTTTTTCATGTTTGCTAGCCATTCGTCTGTCTTCTTTAGAGAAGGTTCTATTCATTTCTCTTGCTTATTGATACATGGGATTGTTGGCTTTTTTTCATGTGGGTTAATTTGAGTTCTCTATAGATCCTAGTTATCAAGCTGATTCAAAATATACAAATATCCTTTCCCATTGTGTAAGTTGTATATTTGCTTTGTTCAGGATCATTTGACAGCTTTGGTTGTTGTCTCCTTATCTGTACAGTAGTCCCATTTGTTCATTTTTGTTGTTGTTGCAATTGCCTCAGAAGTCTTCCCTTCATAAAGTCTTTCCCCAGGCCGATATCGTAAGTGTTTTTCCTATGCTTTTTTTGAGGATTTTTATGCCTGCTGATTATTATGGA